>JBBBDQ010001280.1:0-195000 GCA_037127315.1 Ascarosepion bandense | reverse complement strand
CAGATACTTGGATCGAGCTGTTCAGCAAATCCTACGACCACACCCGGTCTTGGAACTGAAGACGATGAAGAGATAATAGCATTACTAGTCAATGAGTCTAGCTTAATAACGTCTACTAAATGAATACCTGTCATTCTTCGGTATGACTATAAACTTCATTCGACAGCAAGGCCTATAGCGGGGTATCTATTATTTCTCTAGTTGTAGTGGGATTCCGTTCTAGTGAAGGGTAATTGTATAAGGTTGCAGGTTAACGGAATTTGGCCTTGTGGTAGATAGCCCACTATAAGTCATAAAATGATTATAAAATCAAGAAAAGCAAATTGAGCTGAAAAATAACATTTATATATATATATCAATTAATGTTTTTACAATTAAAGTAACGCTTGAACATAGGTCCAACGGAGGTTAAAATGTTCATGGGAAATAATAAGCTGAAAGAGATTTAAGGCTTAGGAATTTTTATTTTTCAACCGGAACATCTGCGCGAATCCAGCAGTGCACGGACGACTTTTGGTCATTTGCCTTTTTGTCGTGAGAGAGCAAACATCCGGTCCATCGTTTTTGCTCGGTAGGTATCATCACAGGCCTATAATCGGTATTTTTGATGAGCATGGAACCACCTCTCAATGGCTGTGGTAGCGCCTGTTAGGATCTTAACTAGAAGCAAATAGTTAATTCCTAATCTTGGTACAAAACACTATCAAAATATAAAAATACATTTTTGTATTAGAAGTACCAGCAATACATTTTCATAGCAAAGTGAATACATTTTGTATAATTACCAGCAATACGTATTTGTAAGGATAAAAATATCACCAGCAATACATTTTTGTAAGGAAAAAATATTACCAGCAAGACATTGTTTAAGAAAAAATATTACCAGTATTATATTTTCTAAAAAAGAAGAGATAGTAACAACAATACATTCCCTCAAAGACGGGGTGAAGCCACATCACGTCTGCGTGAAAGTGATTAAACTAGAGATGACCAGTAAGGCTCGATTACGTTACAGACTCTTCATTGAATTTTATCAAGACTGTACAGTAGGAAAAACAGACCAGATATGGCAACTGTATTCAATACATGGGTGAATGATAGAGTTGTCGTCGTCGTGAAATATATAGCAGGATCAAACAGACAGAGATTGGGCGAAATGCACTTAAAATGCCGTTTCTAAGAAAACGAAAAAGCTGACATACTCAAAAACAATGTAAAACTGTTTTATTTTTAGTGAGTACACTTAATAAGCAAGTTACCGACGTGATACGGTGTTCTGTTGGTAGTAAAAAAAAAAAAGGTGAAGTTTTAGTCTTAAATTCAATTAGAAATTTTATTCCCGGTCATGTTTTTCTAAAAAAGACTATACAAGTCTTAATTAACTGATTGAACTAACTACAAATTACCTTTTATCAGTGTTATGTGGAAACACATCTATTCCTCAGATAATGGACTCTCCTTCCTGTATTAATAAGAGTTAACAAGAATTTCTTGAGAAGTTCTTAGGAAGTTCATAGGAGTTCGTTAGAGTTCTATTGGAGTTCAGCAGAACTACTAGGCAGTTGATATTAGTCGGCAGTTAGCCGAATACTAAGGAGTCAGTTTTCAGTAGAAGATTACAAAGTTCGTAACAATTGGGGTGCGTTAAGTCGATTAGCAACCGACACAGCCCGATTATATCCTTCAGCGCGAAAACTACTCCACAACAATCAGCAATGCGTGTAATAACAGATATTAGTTTTATCTGCTTAACGATTATTATTGAGAATATGTAATATCTATAACGTAATTTTATGAAATTTGAATGCTGAATTTTTATATATAAGTCCCCGCACCCCAACAAAAATCTACACACTTCAGGAAAAAGAAAAAAAACTTGTCTTTCTTATTCAATTTGCGTCTACGTTTTCCCTATTTAGACATATACATACTTTACCTATGAGGGACTCTAAATGATGTGTATGGCAGAAAACTGACTACATTGGCGACTCTTAATTGAATATGCAGGTGTAATTATCCCACTGGACACTTTCGAAAAATGTTGCCCAATCAATAGATTGCCGTAATAATAAATGTTTGGACACTAAAATCCACCAGTTTAAGCATTTTCTGTGATTGTAGTGTCCAAAAGTAAACGTATATTAATTCATGATTTTTAAATTAAAGTATTACAAATATCTATACAAACGTTTTTGTTTCTTAAAGATGTATACATATTTAAAACTATTATGTCACCAAACTCGCGACGCGATCGCACCGTTTAAAATGCAGAATCTAAGATTTCGAGATGTAGAGCCAATGTTTCATTTGTTTCTGTAGCCTTGCTGTCAAGTTTGGTTTCCACAACTACCGCCATATTTTTTTAATTGTTTTCTTCTTGCCACTGCAAATTAATTGGCTAATGTTTATCATGCTTCAATGTCATTTTTGCTCTTGTCTGTGGTGCATAATGTCCTTAGTTTCTTTACCAATGGCCCTCAGAATATATTTATATGTATGCCCAGGCAGCTGAGGAACCATTTCAACATAAGCAGATGCATCGGTTCCTGCAGAAATCTGGTTCTCCATCATATCACCCCGAGCAAGGCGGTAACGCCACTGATGCGCAGGGGGCTATGTAAGAGGGAAAAGATTGGAAAAGAGAAAGCCGGAATCCACATCCTAAACAGGGAACAAGGGATGAGCCTCTACACCTGTTCAATAGACGTGGGTTGAGTGTGAACCGGGCAATAGTTTAGTCTATCTACTCCAATTGAAAAAAAAAAGAAAAGTGAAGAGTTTGGAAAAGAGAAAGCCGGAAACCACATCCTAAACAAGGAACAAGGGATGAGCCTCTACACCTGTTCAATAGACGTGGGTTGAGTGTGAACCGGGCGATAGTTTAGTCTATCTACTCCAATTGAAAACAAAAAGAAAAGTGAAAAGTTTGGAAAAGAGAAAGCGGAAACTACATCCTAAACAGGGAACAAGGGGTGAGCCTCTACACCTGTTCAATAGACGTGGGTTGAGTGTGAACCAGGCGATAGTTTAGTCTATCGACTCCAATTGAAAAAAAAAAAGAAAAGTGAAAAGTTTGGAAAAGAGAAAGCCGGAAACCACATCCTAAACAAGGAACAAGGGATGAGCCTCTACACCTGTTCAATAGACGTGGGTTGAGTGTGAACCGGGCGATAGTTTAGTCTATCTACTCCAATTGAAAAAAAAATAAAAGTGAAAAGTTTGGAAAAGAGAAAGCCGGAAACCACATCCTAAACAGGGAACAATGGGTGAGCCTCTACTCCTGTTCAATAGACGTGGGTTGAGTGTGAACCGTGCGATAGTTTAGTCTATTGACTCCAATTGAAAAAAAAAAAAAGAAACTGAAAAGTTTGGAAAAGAGAAAGCCGGAAACCACATCCTAAACAGGGAACAAGGGATGAGCCTCTACACCTGTTCAATAGATGTAGGTGGAGTGTGAACCGGGCGATAGTTCTATATCTATAATTTTTTACTTTATTCTACAAAAGCTACTAAGCGTACTTTTTCTTTCCATACATAATCAACCATATTTGCTTGCGTTGTTTAACCTCAATTAAGGCTATAGATATTCCTGCAAAGCGTACTTTTAGTATCGGCTATTGCTGGATACTGTGTGACAGCAAGTCTACCTAAGACTCCGTCACTTACCTCCATATTCTTGTGTTCTTGCATACACCAGTGATAACACAGATCAAATATCTGGCAAGGATATATTTTTTTATATCTTGAAGTTTCCCCGCCCCCAAAGTTCTTACCAAAGTCTGTACGTTTCCTGTTTCTTTAGATCTTTACTTTTCACGTCAGTAAGAACGCCAGCGAAAGCGTTAACATGATGGTCTCATTTGGATCATGGAGTGGATGCTGACATAAATTTCTCTAATCTCAAGGTATCGCGTTCCCCCATAAAGAAACCGTAATCAGCGCAAGTGAAGGCACGGTTATGAAAGAGAACGCTAAATCAACGTTTCCTTTTCTCGTGCTCTTTGTTCCTTCCAATCATCTAAGGTAACAGTAGCAAGGGGAGCGATAACAGCCAGTAGAAAACAATTTATCTCACCAGAATGCTAGCTGTCTTTTATCCCAGGTATAATTAGAATGCCCAGAGACGCAAATGATAATAAACATGGCGGATCATTTATTTTCGGCGAGACAATTTCAAACAGAAACTCTTACAATGTGTTGTCCAACTTTCCGATGATAATTACCTTGTCGGCGAAGTTCTTCGGCTCGCTGCAGGATGTTACTTAATTGGAATTAATTGAAAATATCTTGGTTTTTCACAAAACCCTTAAGCCATGCTCTATAAGTGAAATCGGTTGCAGATTCGAGATCTGAAAATTTTTTTCTTTAACTTGATTTAAAGACTCAAGATCAACAAAACTTGGGCTCTAATTTTTAGGCTTTATTTAAAAAGAAAACCATAACCATAAAATTTTTATACAAGTTTTGATCTTTTGTATAATTTTTCAATGCTCTACTGCTTTTTGAACTTTTCTAACAGCTGCATCAACTTCGTGGCACAACTTAAAACTCTTCAAGTATATGACCATAAACTACGTCTGTCAGCAAGGTCTCTGATCGATAGTTTTTAAAAAATCTAAAGCTACCTCTTAATTTCTATAGTTTCCACGTTCAAAGTCATCTAGGGTGGTAGCACCTGTTAGTACCCAAACCTTTCTTTATAATCATATCGCCCCAAGCAAGGCATTTTACTGCCACTGTTTGGCAGGGGGTTATATCGGAGGAAAGTTATAAGAAAGAGTGACAGGTTATAGGGGGTGTCAGAAAGTGGATAAGAGAAGGATGAGAATACTGATGAGAGTGGAGTAGACGGAGAAAGCAGCATGAAAGAGAGAATGCAGGTCAGTGGGATTAGGAGATGACTATTGACTTTACATTTACATTCTTGAAGATTGTAGCTGTCGGGGAAGCAAGTAAATGTAAGAAAATTTCACAGACGTGAAATGCGAGAAAAGAAGCGGGTGGAGTAGAATTTGTGTTTACAATTTACTGGTTTCACAGTAAAATGATGGGATCTACTTGCTAATCTTGTAGGTCGAGTAAATTCTTATACATGGGGCATCAGTGAGCTAAGTTCATCGGAGCAGAAAGTATTTGTAGAAGAGACACAAGGGAAGCCACATTGCGACGGCCAGAAAGTGACTGTATCTGAACTGTCAAGTCGGGATTGATCATATTACAGATTCTCCGATGGATTTTGTCAAGAATCCCTAGGTGGATTAGCAGGAGCACTCAACCGGATATGGAAGCAGTATTCAATGCACGAGCGGATGGTAGATTTATATATGTGTGCAGGATTGTTTCAGGCGGAAAAAACTTCCTTGCCCTACATAGAGAACCGATATTCTTAGCAGGTGATTTAACTATCTAAACATATTTATAAATGGAACTTTGTCTGTGTGCGCGTGTCTGTGTGTGTGTGTGTGTGTGTGTGTGTCCGTTACCTATAGACTCCGAAATGGCTGAACCGATTTTCTTGAAAACTTACACAGTTGTACTATAAAGCGTCTGCGAGTGTTCTTAGTTAGGTTTTGTGTCGAGGTACCCCCGATAAATATCGAAAAATCGATAATCGAAAAAATCGAGTTATAGAAGAAGTGGTCCGATTTTAATCAAATTTGATACACTCATACGCAAAGACATAAGAAACAATATTCAGAAGTTTCAAGGTTGCAGTTCTTACAAGAGTGCAGAAAATCCATTATATATATAAAAGGCAAGATGTTTGTGTGTGTGTCTGTTTATCTGCCTGTATGTCTGTATTTTTTCAGCCCTTTTATTTTAGTTTTTGCTTCGGTTTGGCTCTAAGTAGGTATAATTGTAGTTCTTAGTCTCAGCCATTTACTCAGAGGACTTATTTAGCCTTCAAAATTCAGTTTACGACGAAAAAAATATTTGATATCGATTCCAGGAATTCAAAATTGGACTTACATCCAAAAAATTTTTCTTTCAGTCTACGGTTTCGCTTTAACTAGAAACAACTATTGCTTTTTAGTCTTTCGTGTTAGCATCCAAAAAGTCTGATCTCCAGGACCATGGATTAGTTTTAAAGCTTTCATTACACCCGAGCTAGTTAAAAAATAATCAACCCCAAATTAGCGATCAAAGTACTATGAAAGTATAAAAAAGATTTTATATGAAAAGTACCAGAAATACATTTCTGTCCCCCCAAAAATACATGCAATACATTTTGCACGAAATAAACGGTAGTACGTTTTCTTTTCAATGAAAACCTTTTTTATAAAAATTTGTCAATGAAACCTGATCGAGAAACTGATTTCTTACGAAGAATACGTATTCTATTACACGAACCTATGCTAAAAACCTTCTCAGTATTAAATAACCCTTTGAGGCTGATATAATGCAAAATAAAATACGTCAAACCGAACCGAACAACTTAAAACAAAAGAAATTGCTTTGAAGCTCACGTTAAAATAATACAGATTTCTTCATAAAATATTCTCATCACTACAAGACTCAAGCGCCACTCAAGATAAAGGCTCACTGAAGGAGGTTTTTGCAGGAAGATAAGAGGGCTAACGTAAATGCATATTTTGAAGTTATCTATTATAGATAAAAAAAAAAACTAAAAAATTTGAAGTGGTTAAGAATATACTGATTAGAAGAAGTATCCTCTTGGGAGTAGTAATTCATTTAAAGAAGCCTTCTGAATGGAATTGTCTTCTTACAAACCAATAGAATACGCAGTAAAGAGGGAATTAGTTGACCCTGTTTGGGATGTGGTGCTGGGTTTTAGCTGTAAAGTTCTGAACGAGTGAACTAAGGAATGTATCTTGTCAGAATATTTGCAATGGAAATAACGAAGTATTAGTTATTGACATGCAACGTTACGTCAGCTCAAAGGGACTGTAGAGTAAGAGAAAATTCATCACCCATGAGACTACGTGAACGCCTTTGAACACTTTCAAAGTTCATATGTAAGTATTGAACGATTAAGACACATATATGACAGTCAGTCAGTTAAGTACCATACGTGATACACGCTTTAGGCGACCATGTCTCGAAAGAGACATGACTGACTTGGTAGAATATTATGCCGTAGTAGGTTTCCATTGCTTTCTGCTGTAGACTGGTTGCCGAGCAAAGCTATAGAACCCACCATGTCCTATTATTTAACCCATAACTGGAGGGAAGAGACGTATTAATACCTTTCCCAAGGGTATTTGTGCGTGAGTGAATGCAAGGAATTCAACTGGAATTCGAACTCGGCACCCCGATGTCTCATTCCTAGTCTATACCCACTGCACCACAACGCACATCCAACTGTCAGTTAAGTGCCATACATGGTACACACTTTGGGAGTTCATGTCTCCTTCGAAACATGACTGTTATCCCACAGTAGGTTGGCATTCCTTTCTGCGATAGACCGGTTACCAGCCAGAGCTATAGAACCCAATCTGTCCTATTATTTAACCCACACTCGGAGGGAAGAGACGGATTAATACAGTAATACACCATTTTTGGTCTGATCTGTTGCTTGTAAAAAAATAAATGGTAGATGTGAGATAGAAGGTAACCCTTTCTCCGGAATCTTTACCGATTAATCGTCTACATGGGCTTCACTTGAGGTCTGTGCTGAACTTGGATCTTAATAAATGCTCACAAGTAAATAGTCATATTGAGGATGCAAAATTCATTATGATTGGTGTACGTTCAAACTCTGCTCAGATATAATAAAACATTACTATCTTGGTTTTCACGGTCCTGAATCTTACAAGCCAGTTTTTATATAAACCGCTTTGAGAAATCTAAAATTATAGAAATCTTACAAACCAGTTTTATATAAATAGTTTATTTTAAAGTCTATATATTTAGAAATATAAAACGATATAAATCCTACATGTCAATTATCATATAAAGAGTTTTTTTATTTAAAATGTATATTTTTACAAATCTAAAATTATAGAAATCTTACAAACCAGTTTTATATAAATAGTTTATTTTAAAGTCTATATATTTAGAAATATAAAACGATATAAATCCTACATGTCAATTATCATATAAAGAGTTTTTTATTTAAAATGTATATTTTTACAAATCTAAAATTATAGAAATCTTACAAGCCAGTTTTTTATATTAACAGTTTTAATATAAAATATATATATTTACAAATCTAAAACGATATAAATCTTACAAGCCAATTTGCATATGAAGAATTTTTATATAATAGCTCTATATATAGAAAACTAGAATTATGCACATCTTACGAGCCAGTTCTTATACTAGCTTATATTATTTATAAATATAAAATTATAGAAATATTACAAACCATTTTTATTAGAAATGTAAAATTATAGAAATCTTACAAGCAAGTTTTTATATTAACAGCTTTAATATAAAATCTTTATATTTACATATCTAAAACCATATAAATCTTAAAAACCAATTTTTATATGAATACTTTTTATATAAAAATCTATATATTTACAAATGTAAAATTATACAAATCTTTCAAGCTTGTTTTCATATAACAGTTTTAATATAAAATCTATATGTTCAGAAATCATAATTATAGAAATGTTACAAGCTAGTTTTATATAGTTTTATATAAAATCTATATATTTAGAAATCTACATTGATAGAAATCTTACAAGACAATTTACATATAAATGTTTTTATATAAAATCTATATATTTAGAAATATCAAATTATAGAAAACTTACAAGCCATTTTTCATATAAAATCTATATAATTAGGAATATAAAATTCAAATATCTTACAAGCTAGTTTTTATATAAAATCTATTTATTTAGAAATCTGAAATGATATATATATCTTACGAACCATTTTGTATATAGAGAATATAATCCGACCCACCTTCATTTATATCTGAGAAATAGGGAAAAATCCAAACCCCGTAAATATGCAGACGCAGTCAATTAAAACATTATTTTTATATGGCTTGGTTTTGTAAATCCCCACGAGTAGGGAATATATATTTATGAATTTTTAATATCATGGTTTTAAGTGTCAATTAGAATATAACTTTTGTTTCACGTCTATATTATACAATAGATTTTAACATTTATATGATTGATAAAGTTTCAACAGGTTTCTTGAATTTTCGTTTATTTCCATTTATCAGACAACAATAACTCCATCTTTTGAATGTAACACGCTTTTTATTTAACATACATCGTATTTGGTGTGTTAAAAAGGTTGATGCATTTAGAAGACAGTTTTATTGTTGTTTGATAGAAGGAAATGAGTCCTTGGTATGGGATTTGTCTTGCAATGAATATCGGCCAGGAACGAGAATCGAGTTCGAATTCAGCTCAATTCCTTCCATTTGCTTACGCGCAAATACCCTTGAGAAAGGTATTAATCTGTTTCTCTTTTCTCTAGCTATTGGAAATATGAAACAGAACATATTGGGTTCTATAATCTTGGTTAGCAACCAGTTTACTACAGAAAGTAAAGGCAACCTACTGTGTGAAAATATTCTGCAAAGTCGGTCATGTCTCTTCAAAACAAAATCGCCCAAACGTATATCACGTTTGGAATTTGACTTGGGTATGACAATAAACTCCATTGTTAAAGAATGTGAAGGCAGTGAAGATATAAAAAATATTCAAACTAACCACTTGCAAAAACGAATTCCCTTCTTTTTTACTCGATAAATCTTGTGCAGTGTCTTACCCCCAAAAAACTATCTTATCTTTTATTTGTGCTAATTATATTTCAAGCTTCAGATTAATTGAATTTTCAAATAAATGTATTGGGTCGAAGAGCCAATACATTAGGACACTAGGGACGGGCTCCTACATTACCCTACTCACCCACTGGAGAGAGCTGTGACACAAGGTTAGTACGCTCAGGCCACTGGTCAGAGATTACTCAACCCCCGCTTACGCGGTAACTGGGTACGAGGCTAGTCTTAGCTGGTCATTGCTTGTCATAGCTGGTCAAAAGCTAGTCTTAGCAGGTCATTGCTTTCAAACCCGGCCGGCGGGTAGAAAGTGAGTATCTTAAAACAGATACTACACTTGATATTTACCCTACTCACCACTGGAGCTAGTTGCGACACAAGGTCACTTTTTAATGTGGGGAACTTGAGCGCGTACGATCCGGCCGTTGGTCAAAAATTACCCAGCCCCCGCTTATGCGGTAACTGGGTACAAAGTTGGTCTTAGCTGGTCATTGCTTCTCAAAGCTGGACAAAAGGTAGTCTTAGCTGGTCATGGCTTCCCCGCCGGCGATCAGGTAGTGAGTATCTGAGAACAGATACCACACTTTGATCCTGACCGACTGAGTAGCTCAAAACAGATCGTGCAACATATCCATGATAAACTCCTGACCACGTGTCTCATCTCTGCCGATCAAACTTCCTCCCAAATGTCCAAGTCACCACTATGGCACCTCAGAATTGGGTTGAGTGCAAAATCCGAATGATTAGACACTCTAAACGAATCAGTGCTCGCTCGGATTGCACGATCCTGAAGTGTGTATATGAATACAACCTCTACTACGACAGATGGAACAGTGAGTTGTTAGCTCATACTGACTCATATTCATCTGACCACCAACCTTGGACAGTTTACGTTATGGATACAAATTCGTTTGACGGGGTCGGCTCAACCGATCACAGGTAAATACTACAAGTACAAGCAAGTAGAAATCTAATCTAAACTTATTTATAAATGGAACTTTGTCTGTGTGTGTGTCTGTGTGTGTGTGTGTGTGTGTGTGTATCCGTTACCTATAGACTCCAAAATGGCTGAAACGATTTTCTTGAAATTTTACACAGTTGTACTATAAGCGTCTGCGAGTGTTCTTAGCTAGGTTATGTGTCGAGGTATCCCTGATAAATATCGAAAATCGATAATCGAAAAAAATCGGGTTATAAAAGGAGTGGTCCGATTTTAATCAAATTTTATACATTCATAGACAAAGACATAAGAAACGATATTCAGAATTTTCAAGGTTGCAGTTCTTACAATAGCGCAGAAAATCGATAATATATATATATAAATGGCAAGACACGTGTGTGTGTGTGTGTGTGTGTGTGTGTGTGTGTGTATGTGCCTGTGCCTGTTTATCTGTCTGTATGTCCTTTATACAGATCTACAATTGTTATCCGATTCTCACCAAACTTCACACAAATATTCTTTAGGCTGAGTCTGAGCTCCAGGACTATGGATTAGTTTTAAAGATTTCATTACACCCTAGCAACGCCGGTCTAGACTGCTAGTTAAACTATAAAAGGAAATCGACATAATTCTAAATTCTTCTAAAGAAAACAAAATTAAGACATTTTATCTGGCTGTAGAAATAGCTATTCTTTCAGATAATTAGTAGCAAACAGAGTTCAATCCTTCCACAATCCACTCGAACTCAACCATGTCAGACTATCTGTATTCGGGCAGAAAAGAACCCAGACGAGGCTATGGCAAAGGACTTCTCTGGGGAAAGCTAGACAAGACCACTTATACGACATGTGCAGGTAATTTTTGCCATAGATTACGAGCTTAGAATTCCCACATAAAATCGGCCTTATGCCACATTCCGTCTCTGTGGCAGGGGTCTCCGGTAGACACCGAGTGTTCAATCCTTATGGTTGCTGTGTACAGGTTAATCTTTCTTTAAATTCTGTACATTTTGCATTAACACGAATCTTCATACAACCTATTTCTTAAGCCAATCACTAAAAATAGATTTGAGCAAATGAATCCTGTAGGTCCTAGAAAGGACACGTCTTCTCCGTATCTCGTAGACTTGTGCTACGGAATCACAAACCAAGAAGTATACCAAATAAAAGTTACCATTTCACTTTCACCACGAATAGAAAATAACAGCATAATCAAGGCACTGACTTTCTACACTACTTCAAACAATGGCTTAGGTCGGAAGCCTCCATCAATACTGAAAACATCCGTTAGTGCAGTTGGGAAACCTATTTTCGTATAATATTGTTTTAATAGAAATATTTTGTAAATTTCAGCAGTCATTATCAATTGCTGTTTGGGAAATGAATGCTGAATTTTATTCTATAAGAAAACGGCTAATATTACGATTACCATTCATGAGAGAGATAATGGAGTGTTTTCCTGTTGTCTTCATCAGCATGTTGAAAATTGCACAAAGGAAACGTGAAATGTCAAGTAAAAAACAACTAAAACAAATCGTACATATAGAAAGCGTGTTTTACTGCTATTGACATTAAAATGTTTCAGTATGTGTAGAGTGTCTGTGGCAAATCTAGAGGGAAAGCAAGTAAATGAAATCCGACCTTAGCATCGGTCATATAATCGTGTTTGACGAGTAGCAGCATCCAAAGAGACGAGGTAAGTATATTTACCATACTCCCCGACTGGAGCGACATGTGATACAAGGTCTTTTTTAACGTTGGGACCCGAACGCATAGATTAAGCGTGATGCTATAAAATAATTTTAATAGATTAATGATAATTTTATAGAGGGTTCGAATAAACCAGAAAAAATGCTAATTTAGTTGGAAGTCTGCTTTGAGAAGAGCTTTGAATTGCATTGAAACTTTTTTGAGATTTTGCAGTTCTAGTAGAAGTTCTGGATGTGTATACGTGAATTATGAGGGTCATTTGAAAAGTTCTAAGCCTCACCCTGAAATATTTGGAGAAACAAGACAGTCTTTCACTATTTTTCAATATAGTCCCCCTTGACACCAGTGCATTTTGATCAACGATGCTTGAGCATAGCAATCTCATCGCGGAAGAAGGTGGCAACCTGGTCACCCAAATACTCCTTCACAGCACATATGATTTCATTATTCTTTCCATAATGGCAACTACGCGGGTGAGATTTAAGTTTCGAAAACAGAGAAGTCAGATAAGAGCTAAATCTGGTGTGTAAGAGGATGAGGTAGTAATTGAAATCCATGGTTAGCTGCTTCAGCTACTGAGCAGTGTGAATATGCGCGTTATCTTGGAACAATAGCACACCTGCATTTTGATTTAGTTGCTGTCTTCTTCTTCTTCTTCTTCTTCTTCTTCTTCATCATCATCATCTATGTGCCCTGTTCTTTCATGACGTAGTCGATCACGGCTTTCCACGCCTCCCTATCCCTGGTGGCTCCTAGCACGCCTTCTCCTGTTACACCATGCAACCCTCTTTCCAACATCCACCTGATTACGTCCTTCAAATACGTTATCCGTTGCTTTCCCCTGTCACTTTTTCCTCTATCTGGCCTGTTAGTATCAGGTTCTCCAAACCCTTCTTCCTCATTGCATGTCACAGAAACTTTAGCTGTCTCTTCCTGATGCTCAGTATTAATTTCCTTTTTTTTTTTCATCATTTCTATGACCTCATCATTTCCCACATGCTCGATCCATGATATTCGCAGCATCCTTCTGTAGAACCACATTTCAGTTGCGTTAAGTTTTTCTTTCATCTTTTATGATATTGTCCAGCATTCACTGCCACATTGAAGAACTGACAACACATAGCAATTCAGTATTCTCTTCCTTGTTTCTAGCGAAGTTGTCTTGTTTCTTAATACTTTACTCAACTTCTGGAATGCTTCCTTCGCCATGCCAATTCGCCTTTGGATCTCTGTGTCGCAGTTTCCGTCTTCTGCTAGAACACTTCCCAGGTATTTAAATTTTGTACCTGCGTGATTTAAGTATCTTCGACCTGTATTTGGCATATTGGGCTGCCCTTATCTGACTTAATTTTGCTGCATAGTATTGTCTATTATAATAAATGTTAATAATATATTTTTATAAATAAATATGTTAATAAATTTATATTCATAAAAAATGTATATTTATACTTATATTATACTTATATTTATATTTATATATTTATAAATATATAAAAAATATAGATTATATTTATAAATATTATATTTATTTACAAGATGGTTAGCTGCTTCAGCTACTGAGCAGTGTGAATATGCGCGTTATCTTGGAGCAAGAGCACACCTGCCTTTTGATTTAGTTGCTGTCTTCTTCTTCTTCTTGATATATTGATAATATATTTATATTTATGATTATATTTATATTATGAATAAATTTATAATTATAAATAAATATGTAATTAATAATATATTTTTATATTTTTATTATTGTACAATATTAATGTTGATGCATAGTATTGTCTATTAATAGTTTTTCCCCTTTTCTTGATAGTCTATCATGACTACGCCTTCAGAATCCTCAAAATAGAAGCAATCACCTTGCCAACAGATGCTGCCCGGGGTGAAGAACCAGAATGTTTCCAATTTTTGCTATGAATCTTTGATTCATATTTGAGTTACTAATCTCCGGAGAAAATTCTCATGGTTAGTCTGGAAGCGAGTCAGAATGTCCTCGAAATATCAACCCTTTTCAACTTCTCCCCTGGTGTCAGCATCGTGTCGTCCGTCTTTATTTAGATGTCCGATGCAGTCTTCAGTTTTTTGCAGGCTGTAACGGTTCGACGCCGCCGCTTCCTCTGCTGCCGCTGTGTCTTCCGTTGCTCGCGCGTTCTCTCACCCGCCGACCAATAATCATCACCGCGATTTCTGTCTCACGCGGTGGAAAATGGTTTTCGGACGACTAGCCTCATTCTTGAGACTTATCTTCTGGACAGTTTGTTCATCCCCAAAATCTCAGTTGAAATAATATAGACCGAACCAGAACTAATGCCTCTATACTTAATGGCATTAATTTGTTCATCAGTGGTGGAGGTTTTCAGACGCTTTGCTTAACTTCTGTTCCTACTCCGCTTGAATTGTATAGGACACCTCTACACAGTTCAATAAGAAAGACGCTCACAGCAAGTGTCTGTACTATGTCCTCGTGAATTTCCTTGTGTGTTAGTCAATTAAATGCCATAAGTGATACACGCGTTACGATCATGTCTCGAAAGTGCCATGACTGACTGGGCAGATGATTATCCCGCACTAGACTGCCATTGCTTTCTGCCGTAGACTGGCTGCCGACCAAGGCTATAGAACCCAATCTGTTCTGTTATTTAACCCATAACTGGAGGGAAGAGACGGATTAATACCTTTCCCAAGGGTTTTTGCGCGGAAGTGAATGGAAGGAATTCAACTGGAATTCGAACTCGGCTTTCCGATTTCTCGTTCCAAGCCGATATCCACTGCACCACAACGCACATGTACGAATATGATAAAAAGTAAGATTAATTTTTACGGTTATCAACGTTTTTATGCGATGTATACACACTTTTCTCAAGGGTACTGATGCGTTAGTGAATGAGGAATCTTGATGAATTAACTAGATAGCTCTATTTTATTTTTCAAGAGACATAATCTAGAAGCCTCTAAAAAAATAAATACATAGTCAGCAAAGCAAAAATCAGACTTCAGAAATATTTGCGGGTAGTTAGCGGCTTTAATATAACCGCTGCCAATCACCTACTTACTTTAATCGACACGCTTATACCCAAGACATCAGATGTTTAACGTGTATCTTTCACTATATGTCTGTAAACTTAATCTCTACAGGGGTCATTCAAAAGTTCTAAGCTTCAAACAGAGAGAAGAGTCAGACTTGAACATTCTTGTTGTGGTAACTCACTAGCACTTTTTAAAATTGACAAAACACATGCAATAAAATATCTGCAAAACATAAATGTGACACTCAACGAGAAATCGGTGGTGCCGAGTTCGATCTCCAATTGAATTCCTTGCATTCACTTGCGCACAGATACCCTTGGGAAAGGTATTAACCCGTCTCTTCACTCCAGTTATGGGTTAAATAACAGGACAGATTGGGTTCTGTAGCCTTGGCTAACAACCAGTCTATCAGAGAAAGCAATGGCAAACTACTGCGGGATAATCTTCTGCCCAGTCAGTCATGTCGCTTTCGACCCATGATCGCCCAAGCGTGTATCACGTATGGCAGTTAACTGACTGACAGTATATAATAGTTGGAATCATGATTAAGGCTTCTACCGGTCATAAAGTGGAGAATCGGATTACTACTGTTTTAAAATAATAAACTGCCCCCCTACTAATTACTACGTCATAATATATCTTATCTCCCTCTAGCTATGAGTCAAAAAACAGGACAGATTTGTTTCTATAGTTTTGGCTGGCAACCAGTCTATCGCAGAAAGTAATGGCAACCTACTGCGGGATAATCTTCTGTCCAGTCAGTTATGTCTTTTTCGAGACATTATCGCTCAAGTGTGGATCACGTATGGCACTTAACTGACTGACTGAATATGAGTTTGTTTTAGACGCTGTTGTCGTAAAATCTAAACTTATTTGTAAATGGAACTTTCTGTGTGTGTATGTGTGTCCGTTACCTATAGACTCCGAAAAGGCTGAACCGATTTTCTTAAAACTTTACACAGTTCTACTATAGGCGTCTGCGAGTGTTCTTAGCTAGTTTTGTGTCGAGGTACCCCAGATAAATATCGAAAATAGAAAAAATAGGGTTATAGAAGAAGTGGTTTTAATCAAATTTGATACATTCATAGACAAAGACATAAGAAACGATATTCAGAATTTTCAAGGTTGCAGTTCTTACAATAGTGCAGAAAATCGATAATGTATATCTAAAATGCAAGATGTTTGTGTGTGTGTCTGTGTCTGTTTATCTGCCTGTATGTCTGTATTTTTTCAGCCCTTTTATTTTAGTTTTTGCTTCGGGTTTAGCTCTAAGTAGGTATAATTGTAGTTCTTAGTCTCAGCCATGATACCATTTACTCAGAGGACTTATTTACCCTTCAAAATTCAGTTTACGACGAAAAAAAACGTATTTGATATCGATACCAGGAAATCAAAATTTGACTTACATCCATTCATTTTTCTTTCAGTCTACGGTTTCACTTTAACTGGAAACAACTATTGCTTTTTAGTCTTTCGTGCCAACGTCCAAAGAGTCTGAGCTCCAGGACCATGGATTAGTTTTAAAGCTTTCATTACACCCGAGCAACGCCGGGCTATACTGCTAGTGAACAATAATTTCGAAACGACTGATACTACCTTTTATCGAAGAAACTGAAGCTTAGTCAAGATTGTTTGAGTAGCAGATTAAAATTGAAAGCTGGTTTACTTGACGGCGTTTATTTTTAAATCTTAGTTTACCTTATACGTCATCAGATTCACAGACACTCCGATTAAATTAAATCCTAGTGAGTAAAATAATAAATAAATTTGATTACATTAGCACTTAATGCTATGGAAGTTAATGCGTCTCACAACTTTGTGTAGTGATTGTAAGAAATATCTTGCAGATAGTTCGATTTGTACACGAAACGAAAAAAAGTATCGGATATTGACATCCGTAGATCCATCAGCGAAGGCAAAAATGTGAGTACGAAAATCATGAAAAAGAAATAAAGAAAGACGTGAAGAGAGAAAGAGAGGAGTAAAAAAAGAGAGAAAATAGAATCGAGAGAAAAATCCATTAACTGAATTGAATAAATTCTAAAGGGAAAATTTACACTTTCGGTGTACATGTCAATTATATTTCTAACTCGTCCTTACACAATCATGAATATATGTATGTATAATATTGCAAGTATATATATATATATATATAGGGAGAGAAAGAGAAATATAAGTGTATGCATGTGCGTGTCATTTGCATCTATGTATGTATACAAACATATTTACTTAATTTCTTTAGAATGTTATTAAACACATTTATATAGTTTAAATCGATACTGTCTGAATATATATATATATATATATATACATATATATATATATATAGAGAGAGAGAGAGTGTTGATGTTTTAAGCGCTGCTTAGATGTGGCACAAGGCCTAAAATATCGGGTAAATTGTCATGATCGAACTCTTGACTCCGTTGTAATAGGTTCTAGCAAGTCAAGCTTGTTAACCATTGCACCACGTCGAGATTTCCGAAGAGAGAGAAAGACTAGTATTTGTAAGTGTGAGTGTTCTCGTAACACTTTCAGTATATATATATATATATATATATATATATATATATACTGAATGTATAATCCTGCAGCTTTTCTCGCACTTCCCGCCTGTGGAATTCCCTTCAACTTACTTGGGGTGATATAATTCTATATATATATATATATATATATATATATATATATATATATATATATATAGTCATCTGCAGATTTGTGTGTGTGCGTGTGTTTAAATTATATATTATACAAGGGAACCAAGAATTTTTCCCGTTCGTGATTTATTAGCAAATAAAGGTGTACAGACCGTTAGTCTTCAAAGTAATCTCCATCGGCACCCAGAACATTTTTGGCAATGTGCCTCCATCTGCTCAGTGCCCTGGGGTTAAAAATCTGATGTCTTGGATGCAAAGAAGTCTGTGAGTGCCTGCCACAAATTTGTCTCATTTGCGAAAGATTTCCCAAAAGGCAATTACCCTAGGAACAGAAGGCGTGGTAATAGGTTGGCACAAGGTTCAAGGAATAAGTGGTGTGGGACAGTGTCTCCTAGCCAAGTCGCAGTATGGTATATCTGTTAACATCTGAGGGCTGACATTGTCATGAAGAAACAATACACCCTTGTGATTAAGTAATTTAGGCTTATTCTGCTTCAGTAGCTGTTGCCAACTTTCCAGTTGCTATGAGTACAGATTTGAATTGATGGTTTTTCTCAACCCATAGTGCACCACTTGTCGAATAGTCTACCAGATACAGATCATTCTCTTGTAAAGATGTAGAGATAGTTTTTAGTGTGAAGTACAAAGTCACATGGTGACGACCAATAGCTGAAACGCTTGAGGGTCTCATACAGGACCCCCTTTTCGTCACTGCTGAGCACTCGATCAAATATGGACACGTCGTGACGTCGAGAAAAAGAATAACAGACTGACGCTGGTTGTTATTTATTAGCTTCCAACAGTGTGTTGGGTACCCACTGGCTCAATTTGTATGCCTTCCCTATGCGTGCAGTTGAAGTCTAGACTGTTTCATTAGAAACCTATAAAAGTTCGACAATTTCCACAGGTTTAGCTCTTGTTCTCCTCTGTGGCCGCCCCGACACTAGGGCCTAATTATCCAGGATTTGCGGTCAGCAACTACAGGGTTAATCACAAAGAAACAGCTTTTCTAACCTGAACTTCTAGAACCAATGCTTTGTGTTGCATCTACAGCTTCATGTTGTGGGGGAGTTACCCACTTAATAATGGACTCTTCTTTGCCTATATTAACCGAGAGTTAATTACTCTCGTTTGCAGGAGTGAGGGAGACTCTGGTTCTCAGTACGACTTCAGTTCAACGCAATCTATTATTACTTTCTCCTTTATATCTCTTTGTATTTGTTTGTATTTCTTCTTGACGTAATATGTGTTCTTGAACCTACCACCTTGTTGACTTATTATTTTATGGTCCCATACCGGGTCCATATCACTTCAGCAGATTCATCTGACTAAGGAAAAGCCCGCCTACATTATTCAAGCACAATGAAACCAACTGCACACTTAACACTTTCCCGGGATATAACGCATTTATTTACGTATCAATGATCACACGAAATAAAAAACGCTAAGAATATTTTGGTTGTCTTATATAAATGTGTTTTTATATTCGTTGTGTGTTGAATTTATCTATGTGTGTGTGTGTGCATTGGTGTGATTCTGAAGGAGTAATGCCTGGAAGACCCTATATCTGGCAACAGGATTTTGCAGCATGCTACACAAGCATGAGAAATCAGTTATGGCTGTCAGGCAATTCTGCCACATTACCCCTTACATCTGATCGCCTAACGCCTTAGACTGCAATTCTCTGGACTATTATTTTTGAGTCGCAGTTGAACAAGAAGCCAACAAAACTCCTTTTAACACAATAGATTAACTGAAGAAAATAATTATGGCGGCATTCCCCAAATTAGACAATGAAAAAACAACCGAGGAGAGTCACAGGAGATTCCGAAGTCGTCTGAAAGCCATGGTCAAAACCAATGGCGATTTTATCAAATCAACTTACTCCTTAGTATTTCAAGATATTTTTGTGTAATTTTACTAAATATATCTGTTAAAATGAGATGTCAGTGTTATTTTCACTGTTTTGTAATTTAGACGACAATTTATCCATCGCACTCTGTGTGTGTGTGTGTGTGTGTGTGTGTGTGTGTGTGTGTGTGTGTGTGTGTGTGTTTGTGTGTGTGTATATATATACACGTGTGTGTGTGTGTGTGTGTGTGTGTGTGTGTGTGTGTAGATGCATGTGTGTTCGTGTCTGTGTATGAGAGTTTTCTTTCGATTTATGTGTTATCTAGAGTAAATTATGCAAATCAATGTCAACGAAACAGTTGTTGTTTTTGTTCATAATTTCGCACTTTGTTCTTTTGAGACGGTATTTTTAAAAAAAAATATTTCAGAAACATCGATAAAAAAAAAAACTCTCCTGCCATCACGATGACTCACTTATTATCAAACGCGTAACCTCATTTGCGTTTGTCTGATCGCGTCCAGCGCGTGACGTGACACTTAATAATGGCGGAAGCCCACTTGTGCCGACTGAGAAAATAAACTGAATGACAAAAAGCACTTAAGAGCCGAGATCATATTTTCGTCAAGCGGAGGTTATCAGTTTGTTCTTTATAAAGAGGTTTTCGCTTCCTCTCGTAAATTATTCTTGCCAACGATAGAAATATTTTGAAATTAAAAGCCAAAAGAATACAATATTTCCTACATTTATTGTCCTTGTGGAAGAAACAATGCCTATAAAAAAAACTAAGATCTTTGTAAAGATCTTTGAATAAATCTCGTTGAGTCTGGAACGATGATACTATTGGATAGAATTTCCTCAATAATCTCGTCCGTGAACCATTGGGACGCGTCTGAAGAATCGCATTATTTACAAAGACTTTTTTTTCTTTTAATTTTCTATCGAATTTTAGTTCGATTTAGTTTTGTTCTTTTTTGGTTTACGGCATTTCGACCAATTGAAGTTTATTTAATTGCAGATTTCTATTGTTTATCAAAACAACAAAAAGCGTAACACAAGTTTGGTTTGTCTGAGAGTCAAAATGGTTGATATACCTTTGGTTGGCGTTAGAATAAAAAATAACTTGACATCGTTTTGGTTTCACGCTAGAAGAAAATAGGTAGACATAGGTTTGTTCGATCCGAAATTAAAAAAAAGGTATACATAGATTCAAATATGTGGTCTGATTTGTTTCTTTACGAGAGTCAAAAATGAAGACATAATTTTGTTATGACCGAGAGTCAAATAAGTAAAGATGCATACAGAAAACAAATTGTCCTTTCGTTGTTTGCTAATCCTGCAAGATGGGCTAGAGTGAGTATTCATGACCCCGCCAACCGACAGGATTGGTCGATATAGAATCTCAGAGAATATTAGAATAAAGAAAGTAGAAAGAAATAATTAATAAAGAATTGGAAATATAGTAGTCATTATTTTAATATGAAACGAATCATCTTAAATTCCAATTCAATATGCAGGCAGTAAACAACCTGAACTATAAGCAATGTAATACTTACCTGGCACAGGAGTTAACGGTGATCAGCCAGGCCGTTCTCCCAGAGCGAGGCCCTTCCATTACACTCCGGTTGGGTTGACCTTTGCAATCGCCCCAGATGTGGGCGACTCGGGTGCCCTATTTCTAAGCAATATAATAAATCTAAGATTTCAGCATGATCGACTTTTCCTTTGTTTATTATTGAGTTTCCGGTTCCTCTTGTGTCTTAGTGGCATTATCGCCATACTTTGGAGTGAATTACTTAAAATAATCCAGACAACCACAGAACAAGGTGCCTCAGCAATATGACAGTGTGTGTAGACGTCGTCACTTGAACTTCATTTGACTTACAATTTCAGTATAAAAAAATAACAAATCTTACAAAAGTGTGTTTGATTTTTTTCTTCTTTTTTTTAAACTTTTCACTTTCTAAATATATTAGATAAGTCTTTTTTTTTAAATAGCTAATAACAAAGATATGTGACTAATGTAATAGTTATTCCTCTATGAGTTGTGTCCCTTCAGGAGGTAGGCGGTCATGACCCTCCACTTCTCTCTATTCTTTCTTGTTCTTAATATCCCTTCTCCTATTATTCCACTCAATCCTCGCTCAACCATTCATCCGTTTAATTCCATTAAATATATTATGCGCTGCTTTTCTTTGTCTCTATCTGTCCCGTGAGCATTTGATTCTTCAAGCCCTCCTACCTCATTATATGTCCCAAAGACTTCAGTTATCTTTTCCTGATGTTAAGTATCAGCTTTCTTTTAGTGTCTATCCTCTCCAAAAACTCGTATGCTCTGTCCTTGGTATCCTCAGCATCGTTCTGTAGAACCACATTTTGATTGCTTCAAGTCATTCCTTCATCTTTGATTAAATTGTCCAGCATTCACTCGATATCGACAAAATGAATTTTAAATTTCGTCTGAGTTCGTTACATATGGTATGAATCAATCATTCTAAACCTAGCTATGGGTTAAATTAAAAAGCTAATTAGGCTATCTATCCATCGTTATCAATGAGTCTAACAGAAAGACTAATCTGAATTCATAACAGTTTACATAAACCAGAATATATTTACAGCAGTTTAAAATATCATTGGGTTTACAATTAACTGTGGAAAGTTGTTCTTAAGACGTTGATCTCGACTGAAATAAATAAAATAGAACAAAAGACAACATAAAAATATTTTATGCCTCCAGGCATTTCCTTTCGGTCGGGAGGGTAACAATAGCAAGAATCTCGAGTGTCCGAACAACGATGGCTACATTGTTATCTCAAAATTTGGTATAATACAATTATATTATTATATTGAGCTGTAAATAATACTCATTCTTAATAATCAACTATCTTCTTCACAAAATAACTACAATTACATTTTATTCAATTGTATTTTCTTCATAATTTGCAAGAACTTGTTGCCAAATTTTTGGCAGCTTTCCAATGTATATCGCTTGCTCTACGCAAGCTTGTGATGTCATAGTTGATTTACTAAGCGCCGCTTAGATCTGGCGCAAGGCCGAAAGTATGGGGTACTCAGTGAGGATCGAACTCACCACTCAGTTGCAATAGGCTCTAGCAAGACAAGCTTGCTAATCATTACACCACGTCGGGGTGCCCCGATCATGATGCCTCATAGGAAAACACTATTTTTCTAACGAGGAACGCTAGGCGCCTTCCGACCAAAACTTTTATTGGCATGTTTTTCTAAGATCAATATTCTTGTGCGTTGTGGTGCAGTGGATATAGGCTCAGAACGAGAAACCAGGGAGCCGACTTCGAATTCCAGTGGTAATCCATTGTATTCACTTACGCGCAAATACCCTTGGGAAAGGTATTAATCCGTCTCTTCCTTCCAGTTATGGGTTAAATAGCAGGACAGATTGGGTTCTATAGCCTTGGTCGGCAACCAGTCTACCGCAGAAAGTAATGGCAACCTACTGCGGGATAATCTTCTGCCCAGTCAGTCATGATCGCCCAGGTGTGTATCACGTATGGCACTTAACTGACTGACTGATTCTTGTTTTTATTAATGAGCGGCTTTCACAATTTTTACATGACCCAATTTTAATGATTGAGATTAAGATCTATATTATTCCAATATTTGTCTATGTTAATTTCCCAAAGAGTTTCCTTTTTTTTAAATTTCTGTGAATTGCCATGACTTCCTGGGAGATTGTGTAGAGTGGTTTCTCATTACCTATTTTACGACTATAGAACTCAGTTTCTACTCAAATTTTAACCCCTAACGAAAAATAGATGAATTCACTCCCTTCTTTCATAGGAATTTATTTATGCGAAGGTGAATTAAGCAGACTGGTCGAAAATTGAACTCTATTCGCTGAATTCACTGTTGCCGCCGTTAACATACGTAACCACGTCAACGCTATTGGATATATATAAAACTTCATTCATTTGAAAGTAATGTTTGATGATATCTCAATCTTAATTTCTCTTTCCTTTTTAGCGCTTCTAATATACTCCATGGCCAAAGACGCATTTCAGAAGCTAGTCAGAAAACTGAAAGACAGGAAAATCTCATTCTTCTTCTTCTATGTGCCCTGTCCCTTCAGGACATAGGCGATTGTGGCTTTCCACATCTTCCATTCCCTGGTGGCTCTTAGCATGCCATCTCCTGTTACACCATGCAACCCTCGTTTCATCATCCACCTGATTAGGCCCTTCAAATATAACATCCGCTGCCTTCTCATTAGGTTCTCCAAGCCCTCTTTCCTCACTGCATGTCCCAGGAACTTCAGCTGTCTCTTCCTGAGGCTCAGTATTAATTTCCTTTTCGTTTCCATCATTTCCAAAACCTCATCATTGCTCACATGCTCGATCCATGATATTCGCAGCATCCGTCTGTAGAACCTCATTTGAGTTGCTTCATGTTTTTCCTTAATCTTTGATGATATTGTCCAGCGTTCACTGCCATATTGAAGAACTGACATCACATAGCAATCCAGTACTCTTTTCTTTGTTTCTAGCGAAATTTTTCTGTTTCTTAATACTTTACTTAACTTCTGGAATTCTTCCTTCATCAAGCCAATTCGGATCTCTGTGTCGCACTTTCCGTCTTCTGTTATAACCTTTATTTGAATTTTCTATCTGCTTGATTTTCTACCTGCTTGATTTTAGCACCCCCGACTTGTATTTGTCATATTGGGCTGCCCTTTTTACCGATTTTTTTTTTTACAGTTTATTTGTAGTCTTTTCTTGTCACTCTCTTCAGCTACATTTTGTAGGAAGTCTTTTTGTTTCTTTTCTGTGTCTGCTATCAGCACTGTATCATCTGCGTACCTTAGGTTGTTTAAATTGTGGCCTCCGATTACGAATCTAGGCATAACTTCTAGGGTCCTCAAAATATTCTCGCTGTACAAGTTGAACAGATCCGTTGAAAAGACACATCCTTGTCTTACGCCCCCTTCTATCTTTGTGTATCTGCTGAATTCGTTACCTGTCCGTATACAATCGGTTTGCTGCCAGTAACGATTCTTGATTACTCGTAAGTCTTCTCCAAATATTTCAAGGCCGCCGAGCATCTCCATCAATTCTTACAAAGAAAAGAGTGCTAGATTGCTATGTGATATCTGTTCTTCTCTATGGAAGTGAATGCAGGGCGATCTCATCAAAGATGAAGAAGAGGCTTGAGGTAGCAGAAATATGGTTTTACAGAAGGATGCTGAGAATGCCATGGACAGAGTACATGTGCAACGATGAGGTGTTGGAAAGAACGCAAACGAGAAAAAACTGATAATAAATATCAGAAAGAGACAAATGAAGTTCCTGGAACACGTAATCAGGAAGGAAGGCCTTGAGAACTTGATGCTTACAGGTCGGATAAATGGAAGGAGAGACAGGGAAAAGCAGCGTGAGACGTACTTGTTAGGTCTGAGCAAATGGTTGATGGAGCGGAGCTTGGAAGAGATACCAAGAGAAAAATTATTGACAGCGACCAGAGACAGAGCCTCGTGGAAGTCCATAATCGCCTACGTTCTGTCAGGACACAACACATAAAAAAGAAGAATATACTCTCTTTCGTAAGTTATCCTGATAATGAAAGAAATTGGAAGTCATGAAAATACTGCGAATTAAAAATCAATTTTTTAATACGCAATAAATATAGTTAAGCATAACAACGAAAAGAGTGCCGAACTGTTACGTCATATCAAGCGTCTTTAATGGCACAACCATTTCCTCAAAGATGAAGAGGAGATTTGAGATATACAGAGGAGTTGTTCTACAGAAGGCTGATGAGAAAACTTCGAAAAGAATACGCGAGCAACGAAAAAGTTTTAATTTAATGAAGTTTTAATGAAAATGAATATTTAATAAAGTTTTAATGAAATTTTAATGAAAATGAATATTTAATAAAGTTTTAATGAAATTTTAATGAAAATGAATATTTAATAACGTTTTAATGAAAATGAATATCTAATAAAGTTTTAATGAAAAAGAATATCTAATAACGTTTTAATAAAAAAAGAATATCTAATAAAGTTTTAATAAAAAAGAATATCTAATAAAGTTTTAATAAAAAAAGAATATCTAATAAAGTTTTAATAAAAAAAGAATATCTAATAAAGTTTTAATAAAAAAAGAATATCTAATAAAGTTTTAATAAAAAAGAATATCTAATAAAGTTTTAATGAAAATGAATATCTAATAAAGTTTTAATGAAAATGAATATCTAATGAAGTTTTGAAAATTGAAACAGAAATGATACTTATATTTAAAATCAATAAGAAACAGTTGAAATTTCTAAGACGCACTATAAAAAAAGAAAATCTTGGAGAATTTGGCATTCAGTGACATAGCGAAGACAAGAATGGGACAAAATAAATTGTGAATAATCTACCTCATGTGTTTGTGTAAATATTTGGCAGAACCAAATAGAAAAGGATAATAGAAGAATCAAATATCACTTAGAGCGACAAAATTGTGGAGAGCAAGCATCTTCTACATCCTGAAAAGACATAACACATAGAACAAGCATATATTCGTGTTGGAGTCATCCATGTTTATTTCGACCGCTCTGATGCTGACGAAAAATTTAATTTCAAACCATAATAATTGATATTAAAATACACATAGCTGATTCAGAAGACTTCTCAAAGAAGTAAAACAGCGATTTTTTCTGATTCCAAGTTGAATTATTAAATTCACATAGACTCCAAATTAACATTTTCCTCTGCATACCACCAGTTTCGTTTTCTATCGATTTCAAGATGTTTATTTTCATCTGACCTTATATGGACCTCGATAACCTTTTTAAAGATTTCCATGACATTAACTCGGAGCTAATGCAGTCAGAAATTATTTCTTTATATATAAATAATTGTTTTTTTTTTTTACGTCTACCACATGTTTATTTTATAGTAAACATATAATAAAAAATCATATTAGGACATTGAAAAAGTTTTTACTGATTTTTTATGAAAAGTAATATTTTATTTACAGAAGTTAGTAAAAACGTGAAATTATTGTTAATCGCCAGTCAGTACTTTTTCCATCTTTTTGGCAGCATTTGAATTTCACGTCAGAAAAACGACACGTTTTTTAGGCTAACTACGAGTCGATCCACTTTTTGGCATCTTCATAAAAATGAACGTGCTGCGTAGCCAGGCCATGTGCCATTGATCAGAACAAGTGATAATCAGACGGGCAATGTCTAGTGAATAGGGTAAGACTTTCTATTTTATCATTTCCAAGTAGGTTTTTACAACATATGGCCTAGCAATGTCATGTATGAAAATCATATTGTGGTGTCTCTGATCGTATAGTGGATATTTTGTCTTCAATGCTCGGGTCAACCGCATCAGTTATAATCGATAGTGATCTCTCGGGATGTTTTCGGTCGATTTCAGGAGCTCCTAAAGACAGATGATTCCACCAAATGTAGAGCAGAAACTTCGAACCATGGATATTCGGCTTTACTCCCGATGTTGATACATGGCCCGACTTACCCCATAATGTTCTAGGTTTAGATGCAAAAAAAAAAAAACTATCATTTTTCTGCCGTTGCAACGGCTATTCACACGTGACAAGAGGTAGTTCGGGGTCTCTCGGATTCAACTCTTATGGCACCCAATGTCCTTGATTTTGAATCATTCCTAATGCATTTAAACGTTCCGAAACTGTTGTGTAATGGACTCTCAATGATTCTGCAAGTTGAGCTTTCGTTTGACATAAGTTTTCACGAAGTAATGCCTCTAACTCTTCGTCTTCAAAATTTTTTGATGCGCCAGAGCTTTCTTTATGCTCAATATCAGAATCATTATATTTGAAGCATATAAACCAATCTCTGCATCTCCTTTCCGATAGAGCATGGTCGTCGTATATCTCAATAACAGGTTTCTCTGCTTCATCTGCAGATTTTTGCGAAAAGAATCATACAGTAAAATTACCCGCAAGTAGACATTTACTGAATTTCAAGCTTGTTTATAATACGTCCTTATAGATTCGTTAGCATCTGAAACTACAGGGACGAATTTATAGGAACATCATCTCTTGGAAAACAACGAGAACTTATTAAAAGTCCTAATAGAAAGAATTATGTAAGTCAGTTTAAAATAATTATTAAAAAATTGCACAAATCAAAGATGACCATTCTTTTTGACGAATTATTAATTTGATGAACTTATTTTTAATTCATATATATATTTTTAAATAATAGCATTACTATAATGAAATAATTTTTTGTTAATCATTTCACCCAGAGAAAGGCGATAATTTCACTAAAACGCCAGTGATTACTGAGTGTAAAAAAAAACTGAAAAAAGATTGCAGAAAGTTTTAATTCAAGCTCAGTTCTCTAATCCAACTTTCGGCGTTGATAACCATTCCACGATGCGAAGATTCAAACAGTATTTTGACAAGATACGAAAAAAGGACTCTGGATGAATAGTATTCTCTATATTTCTTTCTGGACCATTTGTTTGTTACTCTTACTCTTGGGCTATTTTCTTAATTCCCCTTCTTTTATTGTTATTTTTCCTTAATAATATTTTCTTTTTCTAATAAAATGATTTCTTATTCTAATAATATTACGAGTGCACACTTGTCGTCTAAAGTTACGGTAAAATATAGACAAATAAATCCGCGGAGGTTATTATTATAATAGAGTATATATATATATATATATATTATTAATATTATTACTTTAGAACATGTACAAACTACAAACTACAACAAAATTGTACATTTCGTTTCGACATTGAAAGAACAATGTTTCATCAGGTAGTTAATAGTGATTGTACCATCATTATCTATGTAAACTTATTTATAAATGGAACTTAGTCTGTGAGTGCATGTGTGTGTCTGTCCGTTACCTATAGACTCCGAAACGGCTGAACCGATTTTCTTGAAACTTTACCCAGTTGTACTATAAGCGTCTGCGGGTGTTCTGAGCTAGATTTTGTGTCGATAAATATCGATAATCGATAATCGAAAAAATCGGGTTATAGAAGGACTGGTCTGATTTTAATCAAATTGATGCACTCATAGACAAAAACATAAGAAACGATATTCTGAAGTTTCAAGGTTGGAGATCTTACTATAGTACAGAAAATCAATACTATATATATATAAAAGGCAAGATGTTTGTGTGTGTGTCTGTTTATCTGCCTGTATGTCTGTATTTTTTCAGCCCTTTTATTTTAGTTTTTGCTTCTGGTTTGGCTCTAAGTAGGTATAATCGTAGTTCTTAGTCTCAGCCATGATACCATTTACTCAGAGGACTTATTTAGCCTTCAAAGTTAAGTTTACGACGACAAAATCTTATTTGATATTGATACCATGAAATCAAAATTTGACTTACATCCATTCATTTTTCTTTCAGTCTACGGTTTCGCTTTAACTGGAAACAACTATTGCTTTTTAGTTTTTCTTGCCAACAAGTCTGAGCTTCAGGACCATGGATTAATTTTAAAGCTTTCATTACGCCCGAGCATCGCGGGGCTATACTGCTAGTTAACTATAATGTGAGTATTGGTTACTAATGGAATTACTGATTGTTACTAATTCCATAATTACATATTTAGTTTAGAAAGTGCTCAATACAAAAGTAGAGCATAGATATATCGTGATTATTATTATTATTATGTCATTTTTCATCATATTTATTGGTCTCACTACCAACCAAGTCTGCGGGGAGACCTAAGGCAGGTCGTGGCGTGTTGTTATGCCCCCATTTCATATTTTTTTCTATCTTCCCTATCATCCCTAGCATTACATAGATAAAGTTTTCCTTAGTGTGTGGGCTGTACTTAATAAGACAATTTTTGGTATATCTCTTAAGCTGGGGTTTCCAGGGATTCTTTCAATTTGTTGTTTTATTCCATTTTTCATCATTCCAAGTGCACCTACTATCACTGGCACAACTCTTGTTTTCAATTTCCACATTTTTTTCTATTTCAATTTCCAGGTCTTTATATTTTGACAGTTTTTTCAAATTCCTTGGTTGCTATGTTACACTCTGCTGGACAAGCCATATCAATTAATAGACAAGTTTTCTCTTTCTGGTTTTTAACAATAATGTCTGGCCTGTTTGCTTCAATTTTTCTGTCTGTGTAGATGGTGTAATCCCATAGAATGGTTACATCTTCTACTTCTGTAATCGGTGCTGGGTGATGTTCATACCAGTGTTTGTTTGCAGAATTTCCATAATGTTTGCACATTGTCCAATGTAAATATTGCCCAACTCTATCGTGGCGATTTTTATATTCATTTGGAGCAAGCACAGAACAGCCTGAGATTAGGTGGTCTATTGTTTCTTGGTGTTTATCACAAAACCTGCATTTTGGATCCATATTATTATGCATAATATTTGCCTGAAAGTTTCTAGTGAAAACACTTTGGTCTTGTGCTGCAAGAATAAAGCCTTCAGTTTCAGACTTTAATCCAGATGCACGTAACCATCGATGAGTATTAACTTTGTCAACATTGGATTTATTGGCACGTTCTGGATATTGGCCATTCAGAGGTTTGTCTTGCCAGCGTTGTTTCATCTGTTGAAGAGCTTTATATTTGGCTTTCATTTTCATATTTTTTTGCCGTAATAGTTGATTTTTGGTTTCTGTTTAGCTTTTCTACAGAATCTACTAACTGTAAGTCTTGTTTGTATTTACTGCCTTCTTTTATTATTGAATATTTTTTCTTTCTTTCTTCATGTTGCCTTACTAATTGCATCATCCAATCCTTTGTTGTTTCTATGTATGTTAGTAAGCCAATAGTTGTTGTCTTGTATGACAATTGCAGCTGAATAAGACCTCTTCCACCTTCTTTACGGGGTATTTATAGACGGTCTACATCAGCCTTTGGATGATGCATCTTATGCTTAGAAAGAAGCTTTCTTGTTTTAGAATCCATTCGCCTGATGTCGTTTAGAGTCCAGTTTAAGATGTTGAAACTATATTGGACAACTGGAATTGCAAGGCTATTAATGGCCATAACTCTGTTCTGAGAATTCAATTCAGTTTTTAATATCATTCGTAGCCTTCTATAGTACTCTTTACGCACTATTTCTTTCATTTTGTTATGGTGAATGTTTTCACTCTCATTTACACCTAGGTATTTATAAGCTTCTTCTGGTTTCAATTCTTTTATTGTTACAGCAGGGTCTAAGCTAATTGAGGATGTTTCTTGTATTGATCCACGTAAAACTGTAGCTTTAGCACATTTATTCAAATTGAATTTCATTTCATTTTACAGTTTGCAGAAGACCTTCCAGCTCATTATCATTCTTAGCATATAACTTTAAGTCATCCATGTAAAATACTTGCCTTATTTTCTTCTTCTTATCATTATGATTATTTCTTCTTCTTCTTCTTCTTCTTATTATTATTATTATTATTATTATTATTATTGCATACTGAAACTTGATAGCTATACAGTTGTAACCCTATTTATAAATGGCTTATTCATTTTAAGTGATTTTTAAGATGAAGAAAAATTTCTCTAAAATTAGAGAATACAATTATTTTCGCCGAGAAAAGTAACCGAAATGTTAAAATGTGGAAAATTGCAGGTACGAAATTATTTTGAAGCTTATTAATCATTGTGACTCGAGTAAAATATCTGTCACTTGGTTTTGACGATGTGTGACCCTAGGTCAAAATGTGGCCTTGACAAGTTCCTGTATACTGAATTAGCAAGGCATTTGGAGTGTTTTTTCTTTTCTCCCTTTTTATTGAAAGTCAATGTAATTGTTTTCATTTCGAGCTTGTAAGATCTATACAATGAGAGAAATGAAAACTTTATATCCTTCTCTTCAACACCGATCGGGGTGCTGTTAAAAAAATTAGAACGCAAGACGAGAATTAGTGAGTCGGTTACCGTGTCTTGAGAGAAGAGGTTGGGAAAGAGATTTTAAAATACCGTCAGCCTGAAAATTTGCCTGATGCTAGAATTAGAAAGATGACCATCAGAGAAAAACACTGCCAAAGTCTGCCAACTGATCGCCCAGTAGAAATAATATAACACAGATATTCTACTGAAATACCAGCAAACTGATATTTCTTTTCCGTCACTTATTTTGACTTGCATGTAATCTTGAAATTATTCTATATCAAAAAAATATATATAAATCTACACCGTGTCGTTACGGTCTTGAATCTGGTTTTTATTAGGTTGTCCCAAGAGTTCGTAAACACTTGCGAAAAAATTGAATTTTTATGCAATTTAGCGTTTATATTTTTATAGTGATCTTTATATTTGTATTTCAGATGGCATTTGATAGAATTGAGCTGCTTGTTTTGATTCGTTACTGCTGGAAGCGAGGTCTTTCAAACAGAAAAGCTGCAGAAGAGATTTGTTCTGCCGAAGGTGAAGGAACAATTGCATATGCGGCGATCACAAAGTGGTACAAGCGTTTCGATTCTGGCTCCATGAATCTTGAAGATAAGCCTCGTTCGGGACGGCCGTTAAATTTGGATGATAGAGATTTGCAAACCGGGTTGGACATTGCGCCTTCATCGAGCACTCGAGAATTGGCTGATAAGCTTAGAGTTGGCAAATTGACAATTCACCAACATTTGAAGCAACTTCATTTTGTTCACAAAAAGATCCGCACGAACTCACCAAAGCACAAGCCAACAGACGAGTTAAAATTTGACGTCAATTGCTCAGCAATCCATTGGACGAGCGTTTTTGGAAGCGCATTATGACATCCGACAAGAAAAGCGAGACAAGCGATGGGTTCAGAAAGGGCAAGAGACACCCTCGGTTCCAAAACAAGGTCGATTCGGCAAGAAATTCATGTTGTGCGTTTGGTGAAACTTTTGAGTTGGTTCCGAATGGTCATGCCATCAGTGCCGAACTTTACTGTCAGCAACTTGGGCGGGCCTACGAAAGTTGAAGCAAAAGTACCCGGCTCTGATCAACCGAAAGTACGCTTTGATGCAGCAGGACAATGCCAAGCCACACACCGCCAGGAAGATCAAACACAAGTTTGAAGAGCTGGACGGCGTTGAGGTTCTGTTACATCCAGCCTACAGTCCTGACTGTGTTTCATCAGATTACAGCCTTTTCTGCTCAACACATTCTGAAGGGCCGCCAATTCGACCCGTTTGATGAAGTCGACGAAGCGTGTCAAGAATTCTTTGATTCGAAGCCGGCTGAATGTTACTTTGACCAGATCCGAAACGATGGCAGAAAGTCTTAGAAAATGATGTTCTTTATTTTGAGTAATAATTTTTGTTGTTTTTCGAGTAAAGTTTGAGTCTTTTGCAAGTGTTTTCTGGTAACCTTAGAATACTTGGCGAGTAAAATTTCAATTTTTTGCAAGTGTTTACGAACTTTTCGGACAACCTAATATCATCTGCCAATCCCTCGCACGTCAAGACCAGCCTCGTCAAGTGGTAATAAGCGTCCCTGTTTTCACTAATCCTAGCTCAACAACAGACTCGATCAAAGGTCAGTGAGGTTGACTGGACGCAGCCAGGGGTCGTGTCATACTATTGCAGTATGCCATTATTATAAAATAATAATAATAATTACCACATATATATATATATATATATATATGTGTGTGTGTGTGTGTGTGTGTGTGTGTGTGTGTGTGTGTGTGTGTATATATATATATATTCTTCAATTCTCGATGGCATACATATTGCAAAATATTAAAATAATAAGGCATTATTAAGGCGCAAACCTGCGGCAAGAGCTTTCATCACTGTTAGTAAAGTTTAATGACACGTATTAAAGAGAATGAATTGAACTGATGCTGCCTCGCCATTGTCAATCTCTCTCTCTCTCTCTCTCTCTTTCTCTCTCTCTCTCTCCATGAGCTAGACAGAATGGATATATATATATATATATATAATTATGAATTAAAAGTACATTGCGAGACGGAAATTTCTGTGTTTCGAGATTTCTATCTCTTCATCAGACAATCTTGGATGTTGGTTGTGAAAATGATTTGCATTGCAAAAAAAACAAAAAAACAATCGGTTTGCTATTTATGCATGTTGGAAGACATCAAATATATGTGCATGTTCCTTTTAACTAATCAGAATAAAGATTCCCTTTGTAATTTGGCTAGTAGTTTTTATTTTTAGGGAATACATACTTTCTTGTATCCTTTTTTCTCTCCCTAAAAAAATTGTCAACGTAGTTTTATTTTTATTTTTTAATTTTTATTGCTTCCCACTATATCCTATTACCTTTGATGTATCCATTCTTGTAACAAAAATGTCCTTTCTGCTTTCTTCATATCTTGACCTGTTCTCATAGAAAACAAGAAAGAATTTTTTTTTTATAAGCGTTTCACCCCGAGCAATTTAATTTTATTTTCTGAAGTATGAAATATTAAACCTGAAGAAAATGACTTAAACAATTAAATTAACTATTGGCCTTTTGTTACATATTTTGTTTTTGTTTGAAAAACACTTTTTAAAAAAATATTTCTTTTGTTTCAAAATTACAGTGAAAAATATTCACATTTTTTTGTTGACCAAATGAATTTTTAAAACGTCGGAATAAAAATTTAAATATAAAGGCTTATTTTTTTAGTCGCGTTTGACACGTATGATTTAATTTCTGTGACGTATCTAGCAACCATCTTAGATCTTAGATATTTTACGGAGCAAATGTAAACAATCGGCTCCATTGGCCAAAAAAAGCGAAAGGGAAAGCTGCTGAACTTAAACTCAATAAGTATGTGTCGACCTGGCTTCCCTGTAGATATGTGTTCCTAAAATGTTTGAATGGCGTAGTTTAAAAATGTAGGCGTGCATAGGGAACAGTCACACACAGACTCACAGATTGCCTTTTATATATATGTGATGACTTGAACAGAACAGCATAGTTCTCCTTTGACATATCCTTTAAAAGCTTTTGAAAGAAAAGAAAAATACGGAACAATCCATCTATTATCAATTGTTTCAGTTTTTCTGTTTTTACTATGACAGCAATTTTTCATCCATTTTCAGGTAATCTTCTGTAAATAAGAGATTCTGTCACTTCAGTTTTAGTTTCATTAATGGAGTGATCTTGATGGCCTTTCTCACATTGTCTATTTTTGTACACGATGATGAATGTTCATTGCACTGCAACGATCATGAACCATTTGCGTTGTGATAATCTTCAATAGTTCAGGTTGTATGTTAGAATTAGGTATTTTAGTACTATTGTTTGTTTGTTTTAAATAATCGTTTCACCCCAAGCAAGGCAACATTGCCACTGGTGCGCAGAAGAGTTACATGAGAAGAAAAGATGAACAAGGTACAGTCGGACAAAGAATAAGAGAAAAATTGGAATCAAGGAGATAAAAGATGGCGGTTGATGTTGCATTTAAACATTTAAAGATTGTATCAGAGAAGAAAGTATACGAAAGGAAGTTCTACAAGCGGGAAGTACGAGAAAAGAAGCTGCCTAAGTAGAAGTGGAAGCTAAATTTGACTGTTTGACTGTAAAAATGTGGGATATATTTGCCAATCCAATAGCTCGAATAAACTCGAGTAAACGGGGAACCAGAGAAATAAGCTCGTCTGGGTAGAAGCCGTAAAAATATTTGTAGAAAGGACAGAGGGAAGCCACATCCCGTTGGTGAGAAAGTTACTGAAGACGAGCTGCCAAATTGAGATCGTTTACCTTTGGATTTTTCGAGAATTCCAAGATGAATAGGAGGAGCATCCGACCAGATATAGCAACATTATTCAATGCACTGAGGAAAGGTATGTTTTTTATCCGTGCAAGAGAATTCTGACGAGAAAAACTTCTTGGCCTGACGTAGTGACCCAACCTTCCTTGCAGTAGATGTAGCTATGGATTCGATGTAGTCGTTTCACTTGAGATCGGCTGAGAGAACGAAGCCCAGGAATTGCAGTGTAATGCTTTCTGGGAGACTAGTGTAATTCATACTGATGAAAGGGAGGAAAGTTTCTCCATAGTGGTTAAAGGAGAGCAGCTTATTTTTGGAAGAAGTATAATTTACGAGCCATTTCTTACCCCAGTACATCACAGATTGGAGGTATTTTCAAGAGCAGCAGAAAGGTTTACTTTCTTAGCCCTGCCAGATTTCTTATTAAGATGGGACTAAATGGTGGTATCATCTGAATAGACGCCTACTTAAGGACCGATTGCACAAGGAAGATCATTGAGGAAGATCAGGAAAAGCGTAGGATCTATGATAAAGCCTTGACAAACACTCGCGTTCGTATGATGTTCAATTGCGCGATTAGATATAAGCGATTTGACTAAATAGAACAAAGGTCAAGTTATACCATAGCACTGTAGCTTGCGCAAAAGGCCAGCATAGAGAGATATCCAGGTTGTGGGATTTGAGATAATAAACCATATCAACATCTATAATAACCTTGAATAGTTTTTGAAAGATGGGTAAGAAGCTGACAGAAGATAATTAGATGTGTCAGAGGTTTCCCCAGAGTTTTCAAAGACAGTACCTACAGAAGAGAACTCTCAACAGGCAGGAAAATAAAGGAGCAATGAGGCAATAGCTGTAGAATTTGGTGAGTTCAGGGACACATTTTTGGACGATAACTCGAATCCCATCATCTACGCTTGCCTTATGGGAGTCAAACTTAAAACTTACTAGGGAGGGCGTTATGTATACGTCATTAAGTTTTAAGTGAAAAGTCGGATGTGGGTACTCCACAAGAGTTAAAATGTAGAGTTAGAGAAAAATGTGTGAGCAAAGCACTGAACTTTGTCCGCTGTGACTGTGAGAACCTCAAATGTATTGAATAAAGAGGGACCAAGCGTTTGTTGTTGCTTAACCCACATTTACAAAGCACTTGCGGTATGTTATACTCTGCTTTGTTATATGAGGAAACAACAGCTTAGCTTCATTTAAGAACCGCTTGAATTTATTATAAGCAAAGACAAAAGGGGTATGTTTTAGAAGATGAATGAGGATCTTCCTGGCTGAGATGATAGCATCGATGCCAGCTTTCACCAAGAAAACCCCAGAAGCAAGAAAACTAAACATTTTATCCAACGAACATTACAAAGGAACTCGCGGAACGACTCCCAGTCCGCTCTTTGATAGCAGTAAGATATTCAGCTAGTAGGAGGTTCCTGTGAGGACGGGGAGTAGAAAGATATATTAAAGGAAACTACAGCATGATCAGAATAGCCAAGAGGGCAGAGCTGAATGATATGACAAGAGTCAGGAATACAATTGAAGCAGAGCTATTGAAAGAAGGACGTCCTTCAGGGATACTGGTAAATTTCCCCAGGTTCCTCTTCTACTACTTGTGTGAACGATTGAATGTTTGAGATGTTCAGTCATATGAACGGTAGCAAGATCAGTGATAGAGATTTTTATCGATATTCTCTCTAGCCAAAAGATAGTGTGTGAATGTATGCAGCTTCCCTTCTGTCATTCAACGGCGTAAGTGTCAGCTTTTGTTCTTCCCTATATTCCACAATTTCTCTGACTTATTGATTTGATTAATTTAGACAGTTTTATTCGGATCACTCCCGTAATAATATGATATCGATTTTTACACTTTTTAAAAAAATTTTGTGAATTTTTCTAATTATTTTATTGAAATTTTCATGAGTTTTTCTATCGCAAATCTTTTTGCATTTTTTATTAAGAATTCTTACAGGAATTTTATTCAGAAGCGTTTGATCTTTCTTTTTTAATTATTTTCAACTTCTTTTTCTGAGATTTTTTTTCATTATTTTCAGATATTGAAAATTATTAGATATTTTTTATTAACATTTTCACTGTTGCTCACTGTGATAAATAAATAAAAAACGAGCAAACTATTCTTTTACTGTATGCTGTCTACTGAAAATTATATAAACCTCAACTTAGAACAATGACATTCTAAAATATAATTGAAGAATTCATAAAGCAGTTCTTCACATCAGATGCTCAAAAGACAGATCAAAAAGATCATCAACAGACAGGTAATCCATGTTTGATGTAACGGTTAACATTGTCTCCCTTCGTTTTTTTATTTCTTTTGATTTTCCACTCATGTTTTCTTGATTTAAAAACAAAGAGCTATATCGTTTTAACGATCTCAAAAATCTTAATTTTTATTGCTGAATTATCTAACGAAGATCTCAAACGTCGCACACATATATATATATATATATATATATATATATATATTTATTTACGTAAAAGAATCTTTTGTTGTTTTATTTAAGCGAAGTAGCTTGGTGGTGACCGTCGATTTCCTTTTATCCTTCAAATGTTAGTTCTTCTATGATATTCATCATATTTTATAATAATTATTAATCGAGTCTAATTTTAATAAAATTTTACGTTAGAATATTTTTAGATTGTTGAAAATATTTGGTGGTAAATATTATAACCAGATTATAAAACCTGTACCAGCACACTATCTTATCAGCATCAGATATAGTGTAGGGGCCTCGGTTACGCTTGATTAATTGGCCTTGTGCCAAACACGTCCGAAGTCCCCACAATTTAAAATTCAGAAGGGTGAAGGCTGGTTGTTGAAATGTGAAAGGATAAAATATTTCTTGTGTATATTAAAGCAAAGATTTATTTACAGAATGACAAAATGAAAGAAAATATATTTTTCTTCTTACACTTTTGTTAACTGAACATTATAATATATTTGTGAATAGAAAAATGTTCATTGAGAAAATGCATGCTGTTTTGTAGCTAAAATTGTTAGTAGAGGAATATAGGTATTTAAAATATCCGCAGCAGTTTAGAGTTCAAGGTTGTGTAGTAGCAGAATATGAAGTTTTTGTTCCTTCCTCTTTTTAGTAGGTCGCGTCAGGTTGAGAGAAAGAAAAGGAAAAACAAATAAAGGAATTGTACTTAACACGTCCATTTTGACGTTGTGTTGTTGTCTCTAGCAGCGTTGTGTGGAAGTGAAGAAAGGACGTTAGAACAAGAGGTTGAATGAAACAGTGACATGCCCTGCGTCTGGGTCGGCTTCTTGAAATTTCTTTCGTTACATTGCCACAAGGTCTTCAGCTAACCGCTCCAACGTCGACTGACTTTTGACAGGTTAGCGTCGTGGTTAAAATAGTGAAACTTCTTATGATGCTGGCTCTAGCGGGCCTTTTCCCGTCTAGGTATAAAAATACGTCATATGTTGTTATGTCGCCAAGTATAAATGAATAACTCAACAACAGAATCAGAATATAAGTTGTATTCCGCGGAAAGACGGTTAGTATGTACAGAAGTGATTAGTAATATTTACAATAGAAAGATACAAGAGTCCAATCCGTCGTAAGACGTGTGTATACGTGATTACTTCCGGTACGCCACCGGAAGTGTGACTAACTCTTCACTGACTCGCACTGACTATTCAGTAACTCATTGGAGACTCTCAAGTGACTCTCTACGACTCACCACGACTCTCCTACAATTCTACTACGACTCTCCTACAGAGAATCCACCATTGCTATATATAGCAATGGGAACAGTCCATTTGTAGTCTAATAGGAGCAGCGCCCTAACATATGTGAATTTGCTTTTTCGGGATTTGCTTTTCGCACTGATTTGTGAATTTGTCTTAGTTGGGGTTTTCCAAAGTCGTTTGAATCCACTTTTGCGGGTGTGCAATTTTACTTTGTGTGTTTTAGTTAGTTGATGGATGATATAGGATTTGTATCCTATAATAGCACTACCTTATGATAAACGGTCTTACTGGTCTGGCTTGCGAAGAGAGTGAGGAAATACTAATACTACAAAGTAACCAAAAAAGTTCTGTCCGTTTTTTGATTAGTCATTCAATGAAGTTGAAATATAAACAAAATGCGTGTTTTCAAATTCGTCGGTCAGGGATACCATACAGCAAATTGGGTGGGAGATTTTGTGTCATCCATTTTGTTCACCTGACTTTGCGCCATCCGAGTACCACCGCTTCCACTCCCTGGATAATCATCTTCCGCAAGGGCATTGAACAGCTGGAGACACGTTGGCAGAGGGTGCTGGATGCCGATGGCGATTCCTTCGAAGACTAAATATAAGTTACACATACTGTGAAGCGTTTTCTTATTTCCTTTTAAAAACGGACAGACTTTTTTTGGTTACCTTGTATTACTGCATTTACTCAAACTCGTCTCAATTTCGCTACAATCGGCGAACTGATTGCGGCTCAGTTATGTTTCTGTGTGAGTACAGATATGCTTCTAAGAAAAATAAAATATTGAGCGGTGCCAGTACTGACGGTTGTGGGTACGAGTCAATTATATATATATATATATATATATATATATATATATATATATAAACTTATTTATAAATGGAACTTTGTCTCTGTGTGTGTCTGTGTGTGTGCCCGTTCACTATAGACTCCGAAACGGCTGAAATGATTTTCTTGAAAATTTACGCAGTTGTACTATAAGCGTCTGTGAGTGTCCTTGGCTAGGTTTTGTGTCGAGATACCCCAGATAAATATCGAAAATCGATAATCGAAAAAATCGGGTTATAGAAGGAGTGGTTCGATTTTAATCAGATTTGATACACTCATAGACAAAGACATAAGAAACGATATTCAGAAGTTTCACGGTTGCAGTTCTTACAATAGTGCAGAAAATCTATTATATATATATATATAAAAGGCAAGATGTTTGTGTGTGTGTCTGTTTATCTGCCTGTATGTCTGTATTTTATTAGCCGTTTTATTTTTTGGACCGGGTTTGGTTCTAAGTAGGTATAATCGTAGTTTTTAGTCTCAGTCATGATACCATATACCCAGAGGACTTATTTAGCCTTCAAAATTCAGTTTATGACGACACAATTTACTTGATATCGATACCAGGAAATCAAAATTTGACGTACATCCATTCATTTTTCTTTCAATCTACGATTTCGCTTTAACTGGAAACAACTATTGCTTTTTAGTCTTTCGCGACAACGTACAAAGAGTCTCAGCTCTAGTACCATGGATTAGTTTTAAAGCTTTCATTCCACCCGAGCAACGCCGGGCTATACTGCTAGTTCATATATTTATATCGATGTGCGTTGTATTTTGTTTTTGATTGAGGGTTCATTATTTACCCAAGACTGATACCCTAACAGTTGTTACCACCCCGAGTCAGGGATGACCTCGGATCAATTCTTCTCAAACCCTTCAATCTCCCGATCAGAAAATGCACACGGTGCATTAATAATGACAGGTGTCTTTGACACTCAAAAACGAACTGAAGTCAAGTGACACACGTGAAACCTCTTGAAACCTACGTAACGAGCTGAGGTAAATGAATAACAAAACAGACACTTGGACAGGGCCATGATTACGTCCTGATAAAAATTGACATATAATTCAAAATGAAATAAATATTTTACCAGCATGCACTGGTTAATACCAAACGCATTGTTAAAGAAAATTGCTGACATTACAAAATCTGATATATTGAAAATAATCAAATTCTCAATGGACAATGCTGTTATATCTTTGCTGGGTCGTGTTTTTACTTAATTCAATTAACAATTCTTCGCATTCTATTGAAATCGAAGTGGGATAATCTTTTAATCTTTGCTGACGAATGGAATAAAAATGCGAGGATAATCGAATTTGCAATTTCATTTTCCAACTTCGTATTGTCGTTTGACGAGACATTGTTACCAATGTTGTCTTACTCGAAAATTAGAAAATGAATTAACAGTAGAAAAGCATTTTTAAATTAAAAACACTGGAAATTCTACATTTAGAATATTTTTTTCAATATTTTTTTTTCTGTCGATAACTTCAAATATTTGAACGTTTGAATACATTAATAATTTTTTTCTCATTAACAATGGGGAAATGTAGGTGGTGTTATGAATAGTGATTTAGAATGAGAAATCGCAAAGCCGATTTCAGATTACGCGGAACAGAAGAACTTGTATCTGAAAGAAAATCACAGTTATTCTCGAAAATGTGTTAATGCAATATTCCTGCGCAAAAATAATTATTCTTATTATGTAAAATATGTTTCGTATTTGAATAACCTACAAGGTTTTTAGAAGCTGTTAAATAAGAAATGAATCTTTACAGTGAGTCGTTGATTTTATATCAAATATTGTAGATTTTGCATTAAACTTTATACATTTCACAATAAATCTCTTTGGTATTTCATCAAATATTGTAGATTTTGCATTAAACTTTATACATTTCACAATAAATCTCTTTGGTATTTCATCAAATATTGTAGATTTTGCATTAAACTTTATACATTTCACAATAAATCTCTTTGGTTTTTCATCAAATATTGTAGATTTCGCATTAAACTTTATACATTTCACAATAAATCTCTTTGGTATTTCATCAAATATTGTAGATTTTGCATTAAATATTGTGTATCTCACAATAAATGTCGTTGATTTTACATAGAATGTTGTAGATTTTGCATTAGTTTTTGTCGATTTCACAATAAAAGTCGTTGATTTTAATTCATTGTTGTTTTTGCATTAGATGTAGATTTCGCAATAAGTATAGATTTTGCATTAAATATTGTAGATTTCATAATAAATGTCTTTTATTTTACAAAAAATATTCTTGAATTCACATGATATGCTGTAGATTTTGCTTTAACTATAGTAGATTCCCTATTCAGTGGTATATATTTTAGATTAAGTGCTGTTGAGTTTACATCAAATGTAGGTATTGCTTTAAATACACTTGATATCTTATGCAAAGTAAATTTAGCATGAATTATTGTAAATTACACATTTAACGTTGGCATTTGTAGCTAAACTGTTTGCATATGAAGATGTGATTCTATAAGATATATTCCAAATAGCGAGTCAACAAACTTCTCAAGATGAACGATTGTCGATCTATGTAAATTAAGTAATGTTGATTAAATCCTTTTTTGTTTAATTTCTATTCGCAAAATCAAAACCTTAAGATTATCATCGATTTTTTAAAACAGTATTTTTACACAGGGAAGCATGTCCATGTACATGAAAGAGAAAACGAACTTTTCTCAAATGAAAAACGCGCCATGATGAATATAAAACATTGGTAATGATGAAGCCTACAATATGAGCTCCTGTTGCCGACGCCATTGAGGCTAAACAATATGGAGATTATGCACAACTGTCATGTCAAATAGAAAAAAAATTCATTTTTCATCAAACCTAAAAAGAAGTCCTAAAAGTTTCAAGTAATTTTCCTTCGTAGAGATTGAAATACATGCAGATATAATGTTACATGTGTTTAGTTACAATAATGTAACCAAAAGGAAATCTGTTGTAAGAATAGAATGAATAGATTTCGAACCGATTCTTTAAGAAACAGGACATATCCTCTACTCGAGTACGAAAAACATCACAACAGATAATTATTTGCACTAATTAAAACGTTTTTAAAATGATCTTAGTTATATAATTCATTTGATATGAGTCGGCTATGAAGGAATGAAGGGTCGATTCGATAAAATACCCAGGTAAAATATACGTCGTATATAGGGGGCGTTGGGGAAATATTTTTAATTTCTTTCATATGCAGGATTTTTTAAAATTTTGTCGGCTACACAGTATAGTAGTGTCAGTTGGGCACCGTCTGTAAGAAATTGAGCACTATGACACAATTCGATCCGCTAGAAATTTGGAAACGGCAAGGAGTGCTTGGCATTTGCGTTGGAAGCTCCAATACAAATATTTCAGTGTATTTGGATGTCAATCTAAGGACAGTACAGAGGATTCGGGAAGAGTTTTATGAGTCTAATGGTGATTACGAAGTTATGGCAGCTCGGAAAACTCACTCTGATTGTTCTGATAACAAAGGAACTCTCGAATTTGTTGGTGAGTGCCTCAGACTCAACACAGAGGCTTACATCAAACGACCTATGTCCGGCAACAGGATTCTGCACCATGTCATATAAACAGGAGAACCCAGTCATGACTGTCAGACAATTTCTGCGACTACAATACCCCTTACATCTGGCCACTTGACTCCCTAGACTGCAACCCCTTTGATCATTATGCGTCAGGTGAAGTTGAGCGAGAGGCTAAAAAAACTTCTTGTAACACCAAAGATGAACTGATGGTAAAGATTATGACAGTATTCACCAACTTAAACAAGGAGACCATCCAGAAGAGTTCCAGGTGATTCCAAAGTCGTCTGGTGTCCGTGGTTTTAAGCCAATGACGATTTTATTGAATGAATTTTCTCTATCATATTGTCGAGATATGCTTATGTAATTTTGGTAAATATAACTGTTACAAGGCAATGTTATTTTCATTTTTGTGTAATGTAGACGACAATTTATTCATCGCGCCCTATAGATTAACAGAAATTTCGGCCATGGACTTATAAAATTATATGTGACATCTATTTCATGCTTGAACGCAACCTTCAGACGATATACGTCGTGTTTTTATTCGAATATTTGTGTAGAAAGGTGATTGATGCATTTTGGGTATTCTATTTTTATTGTCCTGACAGTTATTTTGGTGGTCGGCAACAGAAACTACTAAATAAAAGAACAGAAGTCATCTCAAAACCCGAGCCCACTTGTGGCCTAAATTGCAATATTCGTCCGTTTCCAGTTTAATGTGGATTCTAATATAATTTAACGAGGAGAATCAGTTCGCAACAAATAAATTTCTTTTTGAACAAGTCTATTAGTAGTGGCGTTGTGGTACAGTAGATATCGGCTCGGAACGAGAAACCAGAGAGCCGAGTTCGAATTCCAGTTGAATCCATTGTATTCACTTAAGCGCAAATACCCTTGGGAAACGTATTAATCCGTCTATTCCTTCCAATTATGGATTAAATAGCAGGACAGATTGGGTTCTATAGCCTTGGTCGGCAACCAGTCTACCGCAGAAAGCAATGGCAACCTACTGCGGGATAATCTTCTGCCCAGTCAGTCATGTCTCTTTCGAGACATGATCGCCCAAGCGTGTATCACGTATGGCACTTAACTGACTGACTGAATATAATAATTGAACATATGATTAAGCCCTCTACTGGGCATAAAGTGGGGGATCAGTTTTATATTGTTATGAAGTAATAAACTGATCCCCCCACTTATTAGTATATAATAATATATTACATATCTTCCCCTTCCAGCTATGAGTCAAATAACAGGATAGATTGCGTTCTATAGCCTTGGTCGCAACCAGTCTACCACAGAAAACAATGGCAACCTACTGCGGGATAATCTTCTGCCCAGTCAGTCATATCTCGAAAGGGACATGATCGCCCAAGCGTGTATCACGTATGGCACTTAACTGACTGACTGACTATTAGTAGTCCGATGTTAATTTTTGCCGGTACGTTGCTTTCCACTACTATAAACCTTACTCTCTGAAAGCGAATGTTGTATTCTTAAAACGTGGCTTCAACTGTGCATTCAAAATCAATATATGTCTGATCTGTCAACTTAACACAATCCGCAACGCGCCATGTGTCCACTGCTTCTACAGATATTATTTTGTCAAAAATTGGGAAACTGTGTTTGATCGACATCTTTTCACAATCAATTTTTTTTTTACATGCGCGTAATATTAACATTGATTTCCTTTCGGATTAATAGTGAACCGACTCCAATCTTCTGACTTGACCTGTGTTTTCTCAACACGAGTGGTGTAATCTCATCAGTGAAAAAATTTGCATGACATAAAACAATATGGCTGAGTGGGATTTAAAGTCCAGCGATTCCCATGAGTGTAATGAGAAGGTGAAGAAGACCGAACATCGTTAGTAAAACTGTTCACTGTAACCTGATATGACCACCACTGTCCTGTTGAAAGTCAACCAAAGAAAGATGAAACGAGTTGTTGAGTGTAATTTTTTAAACGTTATATTTCAAATTAAAAAAAAAATAAAAGAAACCTTCCTTTTGTAAATTAAAAAACTCTAGAATAAAGTTCATAAAAAATCTATGTTCAAGTCACTAACGATAATGGAATACACCTGATCTTGGGCAGTTTTTTCTCATATGTGATCAAGATGTGCATTAGTTGTAAAAGCATAATAAAATATTATGTGTTCAATTTAGTACAAGTGGTTTACACACACACACACACACACACAAACAAACATATATATATATATATATATATATATATATATATATATATATATAAGTAAAGATCCGTTTAGGTGAAACCTTGGTATGTTTGTTGGCTCACTAGGTTATTTTACTTATTCTGCTCTGCTTACATATTGAGCGCATTTTTGTTATTGATTACTTGTCTCGGGTTTTTTCTTTGGGCTACGTACTGGCTCGGTCCAAATCGCTTTGGCTGATGTTCATGTGATTTAGGTCTTTCTTTTTTGACAACCATTTTTTCTTCCGCACAAAAAACGCGGAGGGCTTTTCGAAGTATAGTGCTAAGTTTGCATATATATATATATATATATATATATATATATATATATATATATATATAGCAAAAAGAGTATAGCAAAAATACAGTTGAAAACATTTTTGTGGGGGAGATCCTCATGCCAAAAGAAGGAGAAAAAGTCCATATGTCCAGAAATCCTACGATATGCGTTATGCATTGAAGACAGACTAGACACAATTGTATACGAATAACAAATGTAACCTAATCTATATGACAACATAGTACCATCTGACGTAAACTTTCTTTAGACTTAATAACTCAAAAATGAAAAATTTGCGCATATATGTTTATACAGACATTTTTCCTTCTGTTGGCGTGACGAATCCGCCACTTCCGTAAAATTATTTTTAATACATTCTTTCTATGCATATATCATATATTAAAGTGTGTTTGTGTGTGTGTAGTAGTAGTAGTAGTAGTAGTAGTAGTAAGATCTAGCAGATCTATTACAGATGCCTTCTCAGGAACGTTTGTGTTTGTTCAACAGACACAGAGCCTACATATGATTTAAGCTGAACATACCATAGTTAAAGTTTCTAAAAGAGAGCGCATTATCTGATCAACAGTTTGAACAAGACAAGTACGCGCAACCATCAAAGGCTGTCTAATTGTTCCGTCTACCCAATCTCACTGAAAAAGATTAGATCAACCCGTGGTTTAGTTTTCATCAATTTTCAATAAGTGACGCACGCTAGGATCGTCACTTATGATGAAATCCGAACATGGTAGAAAAAACAAACTTTCTATCTTTTAAGAAGACATTTAAGAAGATTTTCTAATAAGAAGAAAACCAGGAAGCCATAAACCCTCTATTATCGGAAGCTTCTGTACCTGCGCCAAATGAATATAAAAATAGCCACGATTGAGTAGGGCAATATTTACGCTGGACCAACTCTTTGGAAAGGATGTAAACAAATATGGACCCGTCTCTTTATATACATATGTAAATAGTCATCCGCTGGCAATCATGTTTAGCTGTATCACAGCTCGTCAGTACGGATAGACATCCGATTGCTTCTAGCAAGGACTGAAAAACGACCGAATGATATCAGTCGGCGATTCTACATCTAAGGCATGGACACGAGGTAGACGAGGGTAGATTTTAGCGTATTATATACACAAAATAAACATACACACGCACACAGACACACAGACAGACACACACACACACACATATATATATGTGTGTGTGTGTGTGGGTGTGTGTGTGGGTGTGTGTGTGTGTGTCCGTTACCTATAGACTACGAAACGGCTAAACCGATTTTCTTGAAAATTTACGCAGTTGTACTATAAGCGTCTGCGAGTGTTCTTCGCTAGATTTTGTGTCGAGGTACCGCCGATAAATATCGAAAATCAATAATCAAAAAATCGGGTTATAGAAGGAGTGGTCCGATTTTAATCAAATTTGATACACTCATAGACAAAGTCATAAGAAACGATATTCAGAAGTTTCAAGGTTGCAGTTCTTACAATAGTGCAGAAAATCGATAATATATATATATATATATATAAGGCAAGATGTTTGTGTGTGTGTCTGTTTATCTGCCTGTATCTGTATTTTTTCAGCCATTTTATTTTAGTTTTTGCTTCGGGTTTGGCTCTAAGTAGGTATACTTGTAGTTCTTAGTCTCAGCCATGATGCCATTTACTCAGAGGACTTATTTAGCCTTCAAAATTCAGTTTACGACGAAAAATCTTATTTGATATCGATACCAGGAAATCAAAATTTGACTTACATCCATTCATTTTTCTTTCAGTCTACGGTTTCGCTTTAACTGGAAACAACTATTGCTTTTTAGTCTTTCGTGCCAACGTCCAAAGAGTTTGAGCTCCAGGACCATGGATTAATTTTAAAGCTTTCATTACACCCGAGCAAACGCCGGGCTATACTGCTAGTCTTTAATAAACATGAAATGCTTTAGATGCATCTACTATTCATACGTGCACTGGATACTGCTGTATATTTTATCTGTTCTTTCGGTTACCTACATCAAAATTCTCGATAAACTCAAAGAAGCATTTTTTTTATGTTATCAATCTTGATCTGACATCTCGAATATCATTCTTTTCCAACCGACCTGTTTTCCATCTTTTTGTTTTTGTATAAATATTCTCGTCGCTGCTGTTCTAATCAGCTCTACTCCTTGGTACCTTTGCAGTGAATAGGAAATTAAGAATTAAAATCAACTTTCATCTTCACTTTTACAAAAATTCACACTGACGAGTGAAATCCTGGTTTTTCCCAAATAGAAAAAGCATTGACCATGTGCTTAAAGAAAAAATAGAAACCGGATTTCGCAAGTAGGTGTTAAACTGACTTTCTGACCAAAGGAAGCGACTTGAAGACCAAAACTGAGTTCGGTAGTCAGTGCGTAAAAATTTAGATTACAATAAAAGGACTTCATCAGCATCAGTGAGTCACTCAGATGGGAACAGCGAGAGACACCGCTAAAATGTAACGAGAGAAGCTTCAAGTCAACTCTGACATCCGATTCTCTTTCTCTTTCCTTCTCGCGTGCTGGCTCCTTTTACTTCTTCTCCATCCAAAGACATTTCTACTAAATACATACATACATACATACATACGTACGTACGCATATACTCTTTCAACAAATTACTAAAACGAACATTTGTACGAACTCTTGATACCCTTAACTTTCTCATAGAACATTTACTGCTACCTATTCTTATCTTTTTCATTAATAAGCTTCTGTTTTAACATTCAAAATGTATATTTTTATTCTTGCACTACTCCACACTTATTCACGCACTCCAGCCTGCTACCAACCAACCTTCTGATGAAAACCTTCTGATGATAATCATGGAATAACTTCTAAACTGTAGAAAGTTTGGTTAAGTCTGACACAAGGCCGAATTAAAGAAACATTAACCATCTCCCTATAGTTTCACTTTCATCACATAATCTTAATTGTACTACTAGATTTGCTCCTAGGTTTTATCCTTTTAATATAGATATGACACTTTCATTTAAGTGTCAAAAAGTTGACTGGCGAAATTAATTAAATGAAAATTAATTAAATGAAAATTAATTAAATGATAATTAAATCATGATAATAATTATTTTATTAAACCATTATAGAAATAAGTTAATTCTGGATATCCAACATTTTTAAGAACCAGGTATCGTAAACCGAGGTCATTAAGTATAAAGATATCTAGACCCAAGCGGAAGACTGAACAATCAACTGTCACTAAAACGAAACACTCTGCAGTTGTAATGACCTATCAAAAATTACTTCAATTTCAAAATATAAACATATTTTGAGCGTGGCAAACAGGTGGGTTGCTTCACCCGGGGATTGAGTGAAAGTATGGCACAAGGTAATAAATCATTGATCAACCAACCACAGGGCCTGCTTCTTGTTAGACCACCCCGATGACTGCGACTAATTGGCTGATCATCTAAACCAATCAGATGCAACTGACCGGTGATCCCTATTGGCTGACAAATCAGAAGCTAATTATTCGGGAGTTGGGCCTATAAATAGAGAACACCCAGAGCAAAAAATAGAGTCGGTCATTCTTCGCTACCCAGAACCGAATCCGTTGCTACTGCATACTCCATCATTGACACTGCCTAATTGCAGTTAAGATTTCTTCGAGTTAAAGAAACTTTTTCCGACAGTCAACTAAATTCACCCCTCACTTCGCGGTGTTTGGTTTAACTTCGCGAGAAATTATTGTATACCTTGATAAGAAATTATTGTATACCTGTGTAAATAAATGTTTGTTACTGTTTATAACAAACGCTTTTCGTCATTTCTTTGATGGTGTGGCAACTATTCTTCTAATCCAGACGCCAAATTCAACACTCCCACAACTGAATTGTATCCATCCCCCCTTTCGCGGATCTTAAGAACAACGGGGGCGCGGATGGAATCAGAGAACAACCAGTCTGGAACATGTGATAATCACGAAACCATCGGCCAACCCGGTATCATGAAGATATAGTACCACATAGAAACAACTACATAAAACCGTAAGTTTTATCCTAATACTTTCTCCTTTCACACTTCGCACCCTTGAAAGTTTTGTTTTCTTGCCATCTACAATATACGAAAATGTAAATGCAACGTCAATCGTCATCTTCTGTCTTCTTGTACCTTATTCCTCTTGCGCCTTAGTGGTATTATTGCCTTGTTTGAGGTTAAATGATTAAAAATAAACATTAAGTTATCGTAATATACAAAATAATTGATGTTCTTGTGTACTCACTAAAATATAACGTTTTTTAGTAACAAAAATTATACCGAAAATTTGAAATTTTTTTGACATTTAAGAAGAGTTTATAATAATAATAATAATAATAATAATAATAATATCAGGGAACCATAAACCATCTAATATCAGAAAGTTCTGTACTTGCGCCAAATGAATATAAAAATCGTCACGATTGAGTGGAGCAATATTTACCATAGACAGTGTGCAAACTCTTTTGAAACGGTGTAAACAATCACTGATATGAACTTCACTTAGTTATAAGAATAAAAGACGTCACTATTCTATCGATTACACCTTTTACAAAGACAGAAAAATGGAAGCAAATATGCGGGGAATTATTTTCCAAAACCGAAAAGAAAAAAGTTTGCCTACTAATTGATATGGCTTGTCCAGCGGATTGTAACATAGCAAACAAGAAATTTGAAAAACTATCAAAGTATAAAGACCTGGAAATTGAAATAGAAAAATGTGAAAATTGAAAACAAGAATAGTAACGCTAGCGATGTTATGGAAGCTAGAAAAAAACATAAAATGTAGCCAAAACAACATACCACGGCCTACCTTAGGTCTTCTTGGTAGGTAGTGTGACCAGATCTGAAATCGAAATATAATAATAATAATAATAATAATAATAATAATAATAATAATGTTTATGGGATTACACCATGTCTATGGGATTACACCATCTACACAGATAGAAAAATTAAAGCCAATAGACCGGACATTATTGTTAAAAACCAAAAAGAAAAAAAAATTGCTTATTAATTGATACTGCTTAAAAGTTATACAAAAAACTGTTTTGTTAAGTACAGCCCACACACTAAGGAGAATTTTGTCTATGTAACGCTAGTGGTGTTAAGGGACATAGAAAAAACATGAAATGGAGCCAAAACAACACACCACGACCTGCACTCAATCATATCACCCCGAGCAAGGCTGTAACACCACTGAAGCGCAGGGGGCTACGTAAGAGTGAAAAAATTGGAAAAGAGAAAGCCAGAAACTACATCCTAAACAAGGAACAAGGGATGAGCCTCTTCACCTGTTCGATAGACGTGGGTGGAGTGTGAACCGGGCGATAGTTTAGTCTATCTACTCCAATTGGGGAAAAATAAATAGAAGAGTGAAAAGAATGGAGAAGAGAAAGCCGGAAACCACATCCTAAGCAGGGAACAAGGGATGAGCCTCTTCACCTGTTCAATAGACGTGGGTGGAGTGTGAACCGGGCGATAGTTTTTCAATTTTTTGAAATCTGTTTTCTTTATTATATGTAGTTTCATTTTGAGATGTAGGCATCATGGATTTTCACTGTCCCCTATCCTTTTTCGTTCTTAATATTTGCGCTCTTGGTATCTTTATTAAACCCCCTTGCTCTGCCATCCACCTGCTCAAGTCCATCAAGTATGTCCCCCGTTTATTTCCCCTGTTTTTCTTTTCCCCTATAAGTCCTGTAAGTATTAGATTCCCCAAACCCTCTTTCCTCATTACGTGTTCTAGAAACCTCAGCTGTCTTTCCCTGATGCCAAATATAAGTTTGCTTTTCGCTTGCATTCTCTCCAAAACCTCTTCCTTGCTCACATGTTCAGTCTCTGGTATTTTCAACACCCTTCTGTAGAATCATATTTCTGTTGCTTCTAGTTTTTCCTTCATCTTTGAAGAGATCGTTCAGCATTCGCTGTCATATAAAAAGACCGATGTCACATAATAGTCCAGTACTCTTTTCTTTGTCTCCAACGAAATCTTTCTGTTACTCAATACTCAGCTTAGCTTGTCAAATGCGTCCTTGGCAATGACAATCCGCCTTCGGATCTCAGTGTCGCACTTTCTATTCTCTGAAAAAAATGCTTCCCAGTTATTTAAATTAATGTACATGTTTGATTTTAGTGTCCCTGACTTGTAGTTGGCATTTTGCTGACCCCTTTTTTGCTGATGACAGTGCATTCAGCTTTCTTGAAGTTTATGTTAAGCCTTTTCTCCTCATCTTTCTTTGCTACCTTCTGTCAGAGTCCTGTAATTTCTTTTCTGTGTCTACTATCAGCACTGTTTTGTATCTTACATTTTATACATTGTGACTGCCAATGACGAATCCTGGGAGGACTTCTCACTCTTTCAGAATTATTTTGCTGTACAGGCTGGATAGATCCACGGAGAAGACACGTCTTTGTCTTACATTCCTTTCTATTTCCGTATATGGGCTGAATTTCTTTCCTGTAGGTTTTTTTTTCCTGATGAGGGTTTTCTGCCAGTACAGATACTTGATATCTCTAATGACTTTTCCGGATATGTCGAGGTTGTCTGGCATCTTTAACAAATCTTTATAGTGTATTTTGTTAAACGCTTTTGCGTAATCTATAAAACACAGGTACACGCCCTTCTCCATTTGTATTTATCTTCGTGATAACATTATGTGAGAGAATTAATATTAACAATGGAATAAAATGTTTCACAGAACTATGATTCGCTCGTCAAGGGCTTAAATAGCAAATTGAAGTTATTTACATATATTCAGTTAAGTGCCATACGTAACTGAGCAGAAAGTTATCCCGTAGTAAGTTGCCACTGTTTTCTGAGGTAGGCTGGTTGCCAGCCAAGGCTATAAAACACAATCCGTTTTATTATTTAACCCATAACTGGAGGGAAGAGACGGATTAATACCTTTCCCAAGGGTATTTGTGCGAAAGTGAATGCAAATAATTCAACTGGAACTCGAACTCAGCTCCCCGATTTCTCGTGCCGGGCTGATAACCGCTGCACCACAACGCATATCCTGTGCATATATTACATCATTCTAAAAAGATGTCACTTAAATATCATTTTTGGCGCCGACTTAGTTTAGATGTGTCTTTCTAAGACGGTATTGCATGACACAATCTAAATTGAAGTTGAGTGTCTGCGAATATTAAATATTCATTTTATGCTAGAGGATATTTTTGAGTTTTTATTTATAACAGTTATCTAATACACAATCGCACAATTTCAAATTATATTGCATGCTATAATTTCTGATTCCATTGACCTTACTGCTAAACTAGAGAGGATAAGGTTGAACGTTAAAAAATTGGCTAGCCACGTGTGAAAATTGAAATCAAAATATGGAAAAAAAACCATACATAACGTGGAGTATAGTGAAAACAGCCAAGCCTTACAATGGTGGCAAAATATGTAGACTGTGCCAGGAAGAAAAGTTAGAGATTATGCTATTCCCAAACATAAATGAACTATTAAATGAAAGAATGGAAATTATGACTAAGTGTAACCATACTAAAAAATACCTCTGGAGTTCATAAAACCATGAATGAAAATGTTATAATTTCTTGTAATTTTAAAAATTGCTCGTTCAAAAATGTTCTGCTATGTGAGCTTTCAAAAATAGACACCGTTACGTTAGCATTCTAAAAAAAGCGATGAAAGGTAAAATCACTTATTGAAAATCCCCTGAAAACACCACGCATGATAGAAACTTAGGTCGCCTAATAACTCGTTTACAAATGGAATATATATATACATATATATATATATATATATATACATGGCTAAAAGTGTTCAATATCAGGAAGAAAGCGTATGAAAATATAAAAAAGAACGCTGATGGATGAAAGTCTATTTTGAACGTAAACTTCAGAATACGGTGTTCAGGTTTGAAGTAGACTATATATATATATATATATATATATATATATGAAATGATTTGTTTGAACATTATTTTTGATCGATACTCATATTTAAGTATATATATATATATATATATATATATATATATATATACTCCCTAATTGAGTATCTGGAAGAATGGAAGACTTTGTAAAAACAGTATCTACTCTGGCGTCTATCCATCGCTCATTCAGTAATGAATTAGAGCATTCTAACTACTGGCATATGATATTTTATACGCTAAAACGCCTGCCTCCTTCTACTGAGCGCCCATAGATCAGAGGTAGAATAGCCGAATGACGCCAATTCGGTCGCGTTTCAATCCTGGGTTAAAAGCAATCGGAATGTCTAACCATAATGATGAGCTGTGATACAGCGAAACAGATCTGTCTGCGGATGACTATATACACACACACACACATATATATATATATATATATATATATGTATATGAGTGGATGGTTCATTTATTTAATTATTTTCGTTAAACGGCTTGAATATTCAGAAAGCTTATTATGCTCTACAGATATATATATATATATATATGAAATGATTTTTTTATTAGTGTACCAATTTACATGCCCATTCAGAGATTGCATCTCTGATACTAATCAAAAACCTAGTACATATATTGGTTTTACTACAACCACGCTCTCCCGTAGACTTACATGTCATCTTTCTGATCAGAGTACTATTAAACAACATTTCTCTGAAAAACATAAACATGTAGGTAATATCAGACAGATTTTGGTCAACAATACGGTTATCCTTACTCATACACACAGTAAGAGGAACCTGCAGATATTGGAGACCATGTACATCAAATCTAAACAACCAACACTCAATAAAATCAACTTTAAAACAGGAAATAACATATTACATTGCATTTGACTACATGGTTTCGTTGTCATTTCGCGCTATCACGCGGTATGACGTCATAAAACCGCATCGCAAATTTAAGAACTGCGTTTATTATTTTTGGTAACTATTGCCGTTGCCAAGCGGAGTTTTATGTCAACACAAAATAAAATCGTCGGTGATGGTGGATGTCATAATATTTCAGTTTAAACAACCTCTCTGAAGATGGCTCATGTGAGCCGAAAGCTTAGAAGAAAATCAATAAATAATTATCCAAATGTTGTCTTTATTTTCAACCGAAATTCAAGCAAAAATACGACGTTTAGAACGGCTCATGATTAAACATAATAGACATTCATTGTCTCTTATATTTAACAGCATATGTTGAGAAAAAAATATATATATATATTATCATCCGCAGACAGATCTGTTTCACTGTATCACAGTACGGTTAGACCCCAATTGCTTTTTAACCCAGGATTAAAACCCGACCGAATTGGCGTCGGTCAGCGATTCTACCTCTGGGCTATGGGCGTTCGGTGGAAGAAGGCAGACTTTGTAGCACATATATTATCATTATACGCGCCCAATAGCCAAAGTGCTCTAGAGAACGTATACGACATGTTGGCCAAAAGTTGTGGAAATTAATACCTCCAGTATAGAAAATATTTAATTTTCCATTTACTTTATTTCGTGACAGGGGGCGTCATTTCGAAAAAGTTTAAAATATCCTTCAAATACACAGTGCAAGGGGTTGGAAATACCTTAATTAGTGAAGTCTTGATTCGTCATTTAAGCAATATCTCAGCTATGGTCTAAAGCCCTCCTGTAGAAAAAAAAAGAACGAAAAAGTCTTTATTTACTGCAAAAACAACGCATCTTGTGATAATACCGATACACTGAACGAATGTTTCACCCATTTTAAAATGGAAATTTTCTCACCAATTGGAATGGGAACCAGGCAATGGAAACTCTCGTCTTCGTTTCTAATCTAACGCCCGTAACAACAAAGCCACGTTCAAAAGTTTGGAATGGCTTTGGTTGACTCTTAGGTTAATAAATTGGTCAATTTTCACGTAGGCTATTACGAGAACCATAAAAGAACAACGCTTTTGGGTTTTGGTAAAAGTATTCTCTGCGGCTTGTGAATTACCTTTTGATATGTCGAGATTAAAGAACTGGAAAAGCCATGAACATGTCTATTAACAGGTTGAAATAGATAACTTCATTTGTCCACCGTCTCCCGCTCTCTTTCTCTCTCTCTCTCTATATATATATATATATATATATATACCTATATATATATATATGTGTGTGTGTATGGGTCGGTGTGTGTGTGTGTGTGTGTGTGTGTGTGTGTGTGTGTGTGTGTGTGGAGAGATTGTTGCCCAAATACACAATTATTAAATTACAGAACGTAGTAACAAACCAAGAAAGATAAAGTCTTTACCATAGTACCTTGTCAATCGCTTTTAATAAAAATTGTTTAAGTGAGTTATTGCTGCCAAAATAAACAATTAGTAAATTACTTGACCCGGCAACAAACAAGAAAAAAAAATTACCTTAGTACCTTGTCAGTCGCTTTTAATAAAACTTGTATAAAAAAGGGATTGCTGCCGCTGCCCAACTACACGTTATTTTTTTTTTTTTTTTTTTTTTTTTTTAATCATATCACCCCGAGCAAGGCAGTAACGCCACTGATGCGCAGGGGGCTACGTAAGGGTAAAAAGAATGGAAAAGAGAAAGCCGAAAACCGCATCCTAAACGGGAAACAAGATGGTATAACCACCTGTTCAATAGATGTGGGTGGAGTGTGAACCGGGCAGAAATAGTTTGGTCTATCTACTCAGGCCAAAAAAAAAAAATAAAATGTCGAGAAAAGAGTGAAAAAGATTGGAAGAAAAGCTGAAACACATACAAACAGAAACAAAGGATGAGCCTCTTCACCTGTTCAATAGATGTGGGTGGAGTGTGAACCGGGCGATAGTTTGGTCATCTATTCCAATTGAAAAAAAAATAAAATAATAAGGAAAAGAATGAAAAAAGTTGGAAAAAGAAAACCGGAAACCGCATCCTAAACAAAACAAAAAAGGGATGAGCCTCTTCACCTGTTCCAATAGATGTGGGTGGAGTGTGAACCGGGCGATAGTTTAGTCTCTCTCCAATTGAAAAAAAATAAAATAATAAAGGAAAAGAGTGAAAAGATTGGAAAAGAGAAAACCGGAAACCGCATCTAAACGGTAAACAAAGGGATGAGCCTCTTCACCTGTTCAATGAATAGGGTGGAGTGTGAACAAAGACATTAGTTTAGTCTGTCTACTCCAATTGAAAAAAAAAAAAAAAACAAAATAATAAAAAAGGAAAAAAAGAGTGAAAAGATTGGAAAAGAAAAACCCAAACCGCATCTAAACAGGAAACAAGGGATGAGCCTCTTCACCTGTTCAATAGATGTGGGTGGAGTGTGAACCGGGCGATAGTTTGGTCTATCTACTCAATTGAAAAAAAAAATAAAATAATAAAGGAAAGAGTGAAAAGATTGGAAAAAGAGAAAACCGGAAACCGCATCCTAAACATGAAAACAAGGGATGAGCCTCTTCTGCCACTATTTTCGTAGATGTGGGTGGAGTGTGAACCAGGCGATAGTTTAGTCTATCTACTCCAATTGAAAAAAAATAAAATAATAAAGGAAAAGAATGAAAAGATGGAAAGAAAAGCCAGAGCACGCTCCTAAACAGGAAACAAGGGATGAGCCTCTTCACCTGTTCAATAGATGTGGGTGATGTGAACCGGGCAATAGTTTAGTCTATCTACTCCAATTGAAAAAAAAATAAAATAATAAAGGAAAAGAGTGAAAAAGATTGGAAGAAAAGCCGGAAATAGCATCTAAACAGTAAACAAGGGTAGAGCCTCTACCTGTTCAATAGATGTGGGTGGAGTGTGAACCAGGCGATAGTTTAGTCTGTCTACTCCAATTGAAAAAAAAAAAACTAAATAATAAAGGAAAAGAGTGAAAAGATTGGAAAAGAGAAAACCGGAAACCGCATCCTAAACAGGAAACAAGGATGAGCCTCTTCACCTGTTCAATGAATGTGGGTGGGTGTGAACCGGGCGATAGTTTAGTCTATCTACTCAATTGAAAAAATAAAATAATAAAGGAAAAAGAGTGAAAAGATTGGGAAAAGAGAAAACCGGAAACCGCATCTAAACAGGAAACAAGGGATGAGCCTCTTCACCTGTTCCAATGAGTAATGACAAGGGTGGAGTGTGAACCGGGCGATAGTTTAATCTACTCTACTCCAATTAGTTTAATCTATCTACTCGGGAACCCCTTCCTAAACTAGAAACAAGGCGATCAACTCTACTCCTGTCCAAAAGAAGGGGGTGGAGTGTGAGACCTGGCGATAGAAGGTACTATCTACTCCAATTAAAAAAAAATAAATATGTGACTGAAGTTAATGAAGTTTTAACTTAGTATAAGTCAAACCTAAATTTCATAATTAAGAACAATTTACACAAAAATTAGGCAGAAAAGATAAGAACCGAAAAAGAATAAAAATAAAATAAAAATACAAGTAAAATAAGTAAATAAATAATTCAAAAAATAATAAAAAATAAGACTACACTGGCTAAACTCACTAGGTTGCAGGCTTGCTGACAGAAAAAAGTTAAGAAAATTTCAAAATTATCTTCATTCTGTTTCTTCTATACAGTTCTGGAGAGTTCTGGAGAGATTGGGTTACCTTAAGCAGCAGTAACAGACAGCAGTGTGATGGAGGGGGGAATCACCTCCAAGCCATGTGTCCAGTTAGCAAGGGAATGACAGAGAACAATAAAAAAAAAAAAAAAACTATGGCCGGTCTTAGAATTCCTACATATAACCAAAAACCCTAATATACCAAACCTAAATTTCATAATTAAGAACAATTTACACAAAAATTAGGCAGAAAAGATAAGAACCGAAAAAGAATAAAATAAAATAAAAATACAAGTAAAAATAAGTAAATAAATAATTCAAAAAATAATAAAAAATAAGATCACACTGGCTAAACTCACCAAGTTGCAGGCTTGCTGACAGAAAAAAAAGCAGCAAAAATTTCAAAATTATCTTCTATTCTGTTTCTTCTATACAGTTCTGGAGAGTTCTGGAGAGATTAAGTTACCTTAAGCAAGCAGTAACAGACAGTAGTGTGATGGATGGGGGAATCACCTCCAAGCCATGTGTCCAGTTAGCAAGGGAATGACAGAGAACAATAAAAAAAAAAAAAAAAAAAAAAAAACATGGCCGGTCTTAGAATTCCTAAGCATATAACCAAAACTTAATATACCAAACCTAAATTTCATAATTAAGAACAATTTCTTACACAAAAATTAGGCAGAAAAGATAAGAACCGAAAAAGAATAAAATAAAATAAAAAATACAAGTAAAAATAAGTAAATAAATAATTCAAAAATAATAAAAAATAAGATCACAATTACAAACTCTCACTGGGTTGCAGGCTTGCTGACAGAAAAAGTTAAGAAAATTTCAAAAATTATCTTCATTCTGTTTCTTCTATACAGTTCTGGAGAGTTCTGGAGAGATTAAGTTACCTTAAGCAAGCAGAAGGAGACAGTAGTGTGATGGAGGGGGAACTTCACCTCCAAGCCATGTGTCCAGTTAGCAAGGGAATGACAGAGAACAATAAAAAAAAAAAAAAACAAAAAAAAAAAACATGGCCGGTCTTAGAATTCCTACAAGGCTATAACCAAAACCCTAATATACCAAACCTAAATTTCATAATTAAGAACAATTTACACAAAAATTAGGCAGAAAAGATAAGAACCGAAAAGAATAAAATAAAATAAAAAATACAAGTAAAAATAAGTAAATAAATAATTCAAAAAATAATAAAAAAAATAAGATCACACTGGCTAAATCCACCAAGTTGCAGGCTTGCTGACAGAAAAAAGTTAAGAAAATTTCAAAATTATCTTCATTCTGTTTCTTCTATACAGTTCTGGAGAGTTCTGGAGAGATTAAGTTACCACAAGCAGTAACAGACAGTAGTAGATGGAGGTGGGGGGAATCACCTCCAAGCCATGTGTCCAGTTAGCAAGGGAATGACAGAGAACAATAAAAAAAAAAACAAAAAAAACATGGCCGGTCTTAGAATTCCTACATATAACCAAAACCCTAATATACCAAACCTAAATTTCATAATTAAGAACAATTTACACAAAAATTAGGCAGAAAAAGATAAGAACCAAAAAAGAATAAAATAAAATAAAAAATACAAGTAAAAATAAGTAAATAAATAATTCAAAAAATAATAAAAAATAAGATCACACTGGCTTAAACTCACCAAGTTGCAGGCTTGCTGACAGAAAAAAGTTAAGAAAATTTCAAAATTATCTTCATTCTGTTTCTTCTATACAGTTCTGGAGAGTTCTGGAGAGATTGTTACCTTTAAGCAAGCAGTAACAGACAGTAGTGTGATGGAGGGGGGAATCACCTCCAAGCCATGTGTCCAGTTAGCAAGGGAATGACAGAGAACAACAAAAAAAAAAAAAAAAAAAAACATGGCCGGTCTTAGAATTCCTACATATAACCAAAACCCTAATATACCAAAAAAACCTAAATTTCATAATTAAGAACAATTTACACAAAAATTAGGCAGAAAAAGATAAGAACCGAAAAAGAATAAAATAAAATAAAAATACAAGTAAAAATAAGTAAATAAATAATTCAAAAATAATAAAAAATAAGATCACACTGGCTAAACTCACCAAGTTGCAGGCTTGCTGACAGAAAAAAGTTAAGAAAATTTCAAAAATTATCTTCATTCTGTTTCTTCTATATGGCCTTGGAGAGTTCTGGAGATTAAGTTACCTTAAGCAAGCAGTAACAGACAGTAGTGTGATGGAGGGGGGAATCACCTCCAAGCCATGTGTCCAGTTAGCAAGGGAATGACAGAGAACAATAAAAAAAAAAAAAACATGGCCGGTCTTAGAATTCCTACATATGTTCCAAACCCTAATATACCAAACCTAAATTTCATAATTAAGAACAATTTACACAAAAAATTAGGCAGAAAAGATAAGAACCGAAAAAGAATAAAATAAAATAAAAATACAAGTAAAAATAAGTAAATAAATAATTCAAAAAATAATAAAAAATAAGATCACACTACAACTCACTACAGGCTTGCTGACAGAAAAAAGTTAAGAAAATTTCAAAATTATCTTCATTCTGTTTCTTCTATACAGTTCTGGAGAGTTCTGGAGAGATTGGGTTACCTTAAGCAAGCAGTAACAGACAGTAGTGTGATGGAGGGGGGAATCACCTCCAAGCCATGTGTCCAGTTAGCAAGGGAATGACAGAGAACAATAAAAAAAAAAACAAAAAAAAAACATGGCCGGTCTAGAATTCCTACATATAACCAAAACCCTAATATATCAAACCTAAATTTCATAATTAAGAACAATTTACACAAAAAATTAGGCAGAAAAGATAAGAACCGAAAAAGAATAAAATAAAATAAAAAATACAAGTAAAAATAAGTAAATAAATAATTCAAAAAATAATAAAAAATAAGATCACACTGGCTAAACTCACCAAGTTGCAGGCTTGCTGACAGAAAATTATATATATATATATATATATATATATATATATATATATATATATATATATATAATTTATAAAATGTACAAACATTGTACATTTTGTTTCGACATTGAAAGAACAATGTCTCATCAGGTAGTTAATAAATATGGTAATAAACGTTTATTACAATTTCGTAGTAGGTTGTATTTTGTACATGTTATAATGGATAATTTATAAAAATACTCATATTTCTCTTTCTTTATATTGAGCAATGTTTTAAATTAATATTTGGAACGTTGCAAATATTTTCTTTGTTCCTTATTCATTTGGATATATATATATATATATATATATATATATATATATATATAGGGAAGATTTTATTCATTTTTTATTTAATTTTTCCCGTATCCAAACATGTATATTTTCGCTGGCGGTAAGAAATGTAAAAAGACAGAGTATACTACACAGGCACACTAACGAAAGTGAGCTATATATTAAATGGTAGGGCATTCACTATGTGGCAGGTCCCTTCAGGATGTAGGCGATTATGGCCTTCCACATCCCGCTATTCCTTTGTAGCTCATAATACCCTTTCTCTTGTTATACCTCCTCAACCTTGCTCTGCCATACATTTGCTCAAGCACACCAATAACTTCATGCGTTGCTTTCCTCTGTCTTTTTCCCCTCTATTTGTCCTGTGAGTATCAGATTCTCCAAGCCCTCCTACCTCTTTTACATGTCCAGAGACTTCAGCTGTCTTTTCCTGGTGATGAATATCAGTTTCCTTTTCGTTTTCATCTTCTACAAAACCTAATCTTTGCTCACATATTCGGTCCAGGGTATCCTAGCATCCTTCAGTAGACCCACAATTCGTCTTTCCTACCATATTGAAGAACAGACATTACATAACAATACTCTTTGTTTATGAACAAAATGTCCCTGTTTTTTAATATTCTACTCAGCTTTTGAAATGCATCCTTGGCCATGGCAATACGCCTTCGGGTCTCAGTGTTGCACTTCCGCTCCTCTGTTAGAACACTTTCCAGGTATTTAGACGTCTGTACCTGCTTGATTGTAGTACCCCCGACCAATAGTTGGAATTTTAAGCTCTTCCTTTTACTGATGATGACCATGATTTCAGTTTTCAGATTTTTTTAATTTATTTTTCTTTTCGTACTCTTCTATAGAAAACCTTGTTGTTTCCGTTCCTTTCAAAGAATCAGGACCGGACAATATTGTAATAGCGACAACCTTCAACGATTTTGGTGAAGAAAAATTACAAAAATAATGAAAATAAAGTCTATAACAATGGCGATATACCAGAAGACTTAAGCAGAACGATTTTCATAGGACTGCTTAAAAACTCAGGCTAATAGAAATGTAAACTCCACTAAGCAATCAACATTATATAAACTTATTTATAAATAGAACTTTGTCTCAGTGTGTGTGTGTGTGTGTGTGTGTGTACGGGTCCGTTACCTAGAGAATACGAAACGGCTGAACCGATTTTCTAGAAAATTTACACAGTTGTACTATAAGCGTCTGCGCGTGTTCGTAGCTAGGTTTTATGTCGAGGTACCCCAGATAAATATCGAAAATCGATAATCGAAAAAATCGGTTATAGAAGGAGTGGTCCGATTTTAATCAAATTTCATACACTCATAGACAAAGACATAAGAAACGATATTCAGAAGTTTCAAGGTTGCAGTTTTTACAATTGTGCAGAAAATCAATAATTTATATATATATATATATATATATATATATATATATATATATATATATATATATGAAAGGCAAGATATTTGTGTGTGTCTGTTTCTCTGCCTATATGATTGTATTTTTTTCAGCCCTTTTATTTTAGTTTTTGCTTCGGGTTTGGCTCTCAGTAGGTATACTTGTAGTTCTTAGTCTCAGCCATGATACTATTTACTCAGAGGACTTATTTAGCGTTCGAAATTCAGTTTACGACAAAAAAAATAAAACTTCTTTGATATCGATACCAGGAAATCAAAATTTGACTTACATCCTTTCATTTTTCTCTCAGTCTACGGTTTCGCTTTAACTTGAAACAGGTATTGCTTTTTATTCTTTCGTGCAAACGTCCAAAGGGTTTGAGCTCCAGGACCATGGATTAGTTTTAAAGCTTTCATTACACCCGAGCAACGCCGGGCTATACTGCTAGGGGATCATATAACAAAACTTATCATCATATCTTGATGAATAGAGTGCGCATCAGAAACAGGCCAGAGATAGGGCAAGAACAGTGCGGTTTTGTCAAGGACAACGGACGAGATGGATATCAATCAACATTACTTCGGAAAAGAAAATCCTATTTAAAAAAAACAAAAAAAAACAAATAAATTACTACGTAACAGTAAAAACGTAAAAGATATGGCAATAGAAGCGCTTGGAACAATAAAAATTATTACAATTTTTATACACTTTAACTCCTACAAAACGTAAAAAAAATAGGGTGCTATAAAATCTTAATAAAATTATTTAAATCTTCCTTGTCGGTCGTATTTAATGAAAGATATCTGAAAGAAAATTCGACCCAACTAAACATTAATACACACACACACGCACACACACACACACACACACACACACACATATATATATATATATATATATATATAAAGAAACAAGAATTAATCAACATGTATCTTCTAAAATACGACTTGGCAAAATAGATAACATGTGTTATGTTCCCTCTACAAATATGGAATCGGGTATTGCGCTATTGCTCAACACCTAGTGGAGTATAGCCTGTGCAAGTCGTATAGGAAAGAGTGGTTCAATATTTTACATATAACTGGTTCCAATAATCATTTAAAGATTTTGGAAACAGTTTGTATATTTTTACGCAAATCACTTTACTGGCAGAAGGATTTTGTGAAGTCTCTAAATTTGTTAAGGGATATTTTATTTTAACTGTGACTCAATAGCTGGTTACAGCAGTGGTGAACAAATGACTTAGAGTGTTGAGTTAAAAGGATATAACTACATGGCACCCAGATGTGGCATCACACAAGGAATATGAATGATATACGCCAGTGAATGAAATAAATGATTCGGTTTGAAATTTCTTGCACCTGATGAAGGCCTGAGCGTAAAACGACTGAAACGTTGCAAACAACAATAAAGATGAGACCAGCAGTTCTACTAATGTAAATAATGTAAAGTCATGTTGCTAATATTTGCTTTTCAGATGATTAAACATACTAATTAATTTTGTCGTGTTTTATTCGCAACTTTCTCCTGCTATCCACCGAGAGGTCCTTGACAAAATCTAGCGGTAAATCTGTAATGTGATCGATCCCGATTTGGCAGCTCAGATACAGTCACATTCTCGCCGGCGCAATGTGGCTTACCTGTGTATCTTCTACAAATGTTTTCTGCTACTATGAACTTAGCTCACTGGTGGCCCCTATGTATGAATTTACTCGAGCCACAAGATTAGCAACTAGGTCCCACCCTTTTACTGTAAAACCAATAAAATCTAAACACAAATTCTACTCCATCAGCTTCTTTTCTCACACTTCCCGCCTGTTCAATTCCCTTCTCGTTACTTGTTTCCCCGACAGCTACAATCTCCAAGAATTTAAATGTAAAGTCAATAGTCATCGCCTATCTCATTAACCTGCATCCTCTCTCTCATGCTTCTTTCTCCGTCCACTCCACTCTCATCAGTATTCTCATCTTTCTCTTACCCACTTCCTGACATCCCCTATAACCTGTCACTCCTTCTCATAACTTTCCTTCTATGTAAATCTCTGCACAACATTGGTAGTAAAATGCCTTGCTTCGGGCGATATTTAAAAAAAAATTTCGTTGAAAGGCTCTCCTACCATTCTGAAGATGAGATTTTGATCTCGAAATATTAATGAATTGAAAGTAGGTAATACCCAACAACTTCTTTACCTTCCTTTATTTTACCAAACGCATTATGATAGCCTTGAAGACGTAGCCATACAAGAAACTTATTACAGTTCATTAATAATTCTCCACTCCCAATAAATATTATCAAAATTTGCCATTACCATTATTTTGTATTTATCACATAAGGAGGACGATGAGATTTGCATGTAAAACAGCTTAGTTCAATTTCCTATAATAATTTCTCTAAGAAATGGTAAGATAAACATGTTTTGTACTGATTTCTACCTTGTGCAATCAACAATGTGCAATCAACAATCAACTGACAGACATGAAAAAATAAATCGTGTGCTACTTTCTAATGACCCTATAGAAACAAATCAAAATTATTAGGTTGTCCCAAAAATTCCTAAACATTTGCAAAAAATTGAAATTTTACTCGCCAAGTAATCTAAGGTTACCAGAAAACACTTGTAAAAAATTGAAATTTTACTTGCAAAAACAACAAAAATTATTGCTCAAAATAAAAACTATCATTTCTCAAGACTTTCTGCCATCGATCTGCAAGCTTTCGGATCTGGTCAAAATACCATTCAGCCGGCTTCGAATCAAAGAATTCTTGACACGACGGCCCTTCAGAATGTGTTGCATTGAGCGGAAAATGCCGTAATCTGATGGAGCACAGTCAGGACTGTAGGCTGGATGTGGCAGAACCTCAACGCCGTTCAGCTCTTCAAACTTGTCTTTGGTCTTCCTGACGGTGTGTGGCTTGGTATTGTCCTGCTGCATCAAAACGCGCTTTCGGTTGATCAGAAAAGTTGCTTCAACTTTTCGTAGACCCGCTCAAGTTGCTGACAGTAAAGTTCGACACTGATAGCACGACCATTCGGAAACAACTCAAAATGCACGATTCCTTCAAAATTCCAGCAAACGCACAACATGACTTTCTTGCCGAATCGATCTTGTTTTGGAACCGACGGTGTCTCTTGCCCTGTCTGAACCCATTGCTTGTCTCGCTTGTGATGGACCAGATAGACCCATTTCTCGTCTGATGTCACAATGCGCTTCTAAAAACGCTCGTCCAATGGATTACTGATCAGTTGACGGCAAATTTCAACTCGTCTGTTGGCTTTTGCTTCTTTTCACGCACTTCCCACCTGTAGAGTTTTGGTCTGTTTCCTTCTTCTCTGATAGCTGCAATCCCCAAAGATTTAAATGCAACGTCAATTGGCATCTTCAATCTTCCTGAGTCCCGTTCATATTTTAGCCTTACTTCAATTACCATGTAACCCAGTCTTTTATCTCACTGCAACCTCCTGCGCACTAGGACAGTCCCGACTTGTTTGGAGTGAAATGATTAAAATAATATTCAGTTCGCTCAGGTGGCAGGATCCCTCGAAACCTCACAGGAAGAACGATCGTTCGAAGGACCCAAAATCGCGATTTCGTCCATTTTCATTTCACGGAGTACAGAAATTATTAAACAATTATCTAACCCATTAAAACTTACTATGAAACTAAATCGTTTGTTTTCTTATGTAATATCCTAGTGAGCAGTCATGTTAGATTTTATAAATGACAGTCGCTTAGTAATAAGTAAGTGAATCTTTATTTCAAGAAATGAATATGTGCAAAGTCAATTACCCACCTCCTATCCACTTAACTCCAGCTCTTTCCACATCACCCCGTATACCTTGTTCTTTTCCTTTCTCTCTACCTTCGTAACTGTCTTCACTTCTGTGTTCATTTCCTTCTCTTGCCCTTTCTCTGTCATCCCCTGTAGCTTCACTTTTTTCCTGTCCAAAACTCCCATATAATTGCTTTCCTGACGGCTACAACCTCCAGGAATTTAAATGCAAAGTCAATTCCCATCTCTTATCCACTTAACTCCAGCTCTTTCAACATCATCCCGTGTATCTTGTTCTTTTCTTTTCTCTCTACCTTCGTAACTGTCTTCACTTCTGTGTTCATTTCCTTCTCTTGCCCTTTCTCTTTCATCCCCTGTAGCTTCACTCTTTTCCTGCCCAAAACTCCCTTCCATATACTTGCTTTCCTGACGGCTACAACCTCCAGGAATTTAAATGCAAAGTCAATTCCCATCTCTTATCCACTTAACTCCAGCTCTTTCAACATCATCCCGTGTATCTTGTTCTTTTCTTTTCTCTCTACCTTCGTAACTGTCTTCACTTCTGTGTTCATTTCCTTCTCTTGCCCTTTCTCTTTCATCCCCTGTAGCTTCACTCTTTTCCTGTCCAAAATTTTCTTCCATATACTTACTTTCCTGACGGCTACAGCCTCCAAAAATTTAAATTCAATGCCAATTCCCATCTCTTATCCATTTGACCCTAGTACTTTTCTACATCACCCCGTGTATTTTTTCTCTCTACCTTCGCAACTGTCTTCACTCCTGCGTTCCCATTCTCCCCTTTCCTTTTCTATGACAACTGTAACTGGTTCGTCTGTCTCTTTCTCCTTCGTAACTGTCTTCACTCCTGTGTTCACATCCTTCTCTTGCCCTTTCTCTTTCATCCCCTGTAGCTTCACTCTTTTCCTTAAAAAGAAAAAGAAAAAAGAAAAAAGAATTAAGTTTTATAGTAGAATTACAAACAATACATCTCATGATCTCTTTTTTTTTTTTATAAGCGTTTCACCCCGAGCATGATAGCACTTTTAGGGTCCCGGCTATGGGCAAATAGTGAACACTTAAGCAAAAATCAACAGTACATTCTTCTTTTAATAAAGTGAGTAACAATTCGTTTTTGTCGCATAATGAAAATCAATGCAACACTAAAATAAAGGTCTTGTGGCTTCCCTCTGTCTCTTCTATAAATATTGTCATGGCTTCTGCTCTCTAACAAACTTAGGACACTGGTGCCCCTCCACAAGAATTTACTCGGGTAACCAGACTAGCAACACGGTCACGCTCTTTTACAGTTAGATCAACCAAATGCAGCTGACAATTTTACTCCATCAGCTTCTTTTCTCGCGCTTCCCGCCTGTGGATATCCCTTCCATATACTTGCTTTCCTGACGGCTACAACCTCCAGGAATTTAAATGCAATGTCAATTCCCACCTCCTATCCACTTAACTCCAGCTCTTTCCACATCACACCGTGTATCTTGTTCTTTTCCTTTCTCTCTACCTTCGTAACTGTCTTCACTCCTGTGTTCACATCCTTCTCTTGTTCTTTCTCTTTCTCCCCTTTAGATGGTTTGTCTTTGTCTTCACTCTTTTCCTGTTTAAAACTTTAACTCTCTTATGAAACCCCCTGCACATCAGTGGATGTACCGCCTCGCTTTGGGTGAAATGATTAAAGAAAGAGATTACTGAATTCATACGCAAAAATATCCTGATGGATTATGGAGGCACTGCACTGTCTATAATACACGGTCCATGCTGAAATTACTTTCCAGACCGATAATATCAAGACTTCATCTTTCGACAATTCGAACATGGTGATATTCGAAACAGGGTGTCTTGGTCAGAACTTGAACAGGTTAAAATTCTGGGGATCTGGAAAACATCCTCTTATGTATGGGTATGACAATAAACTGCATCCGGCAGCAAGGCCTCTGATTGGGAGGTTGTGAGGAGCATGGAACAACCTCTTAATTGCTGTTGTTCCAGGTCCACCTTGACCTGGAGTGGTAGCACCTGTTAGGGTCCTACTATGAGCAAATTGGGATCAAAACACTAGATTTTAATAGAAAAATATACTTTTTGGAATGAAAAAGATTACCAACAATACATTTTTTAATCATTTCACCCCAAGCAAGGCATTCCACTGCCACTATTGCGCAGGGATTACATAGGGGAAGGTGGTTAGAAAGGGCAGTTAGATATAGGAAATGCCAGAAGGAGGGTGATAAACGGGTAAGGATGTAGATGGAAAGAGTGTTTGAGAGAATGGATGCGTGTTAGTGTGTTAGGAAGTGTATATTGACCTTACATTTAAACTCCTGGAGATTGTAGCTGTCGAGGAAGTAAGTATGTGGAAGGGAATTCCACAGGCGGGAAAGTGCGAGAAAAGAAGCTGTTGGAGTAGAAATTGCGGTTATATTTTATCGGTTTCACTGTACTTTTGAAGGAAAAAATTCTTACCATAAAACATTTTTGAAGGAAAAAAATATTGCCATAATACATTTTTTAAGAAAAAAAATGATTACTTGCAATACATTTTTGAATACAAAACTAGAAGACATCTTCAGCTTTCTAAAATGATAAAAATAATAATAATAAATATCAAATTCTGATTAATCAACCTTCTCACTATAAGCGAACATTAAAAAAAATATCTTTTAACCCTACCTTTTTGTCATTAAATAACCCACAGAGGTGTTGATTGCCGTTAAACAAAAACTCAAACTCTTAGCAGTCGGTTTCAACATTAATGGTTTGTGGGAAAAAGCTGCTCAAGTGGAACGAACTTTTCACGTGTGGAATACGAAGAAAATGAAGGTAGTTCGCTATAATGCGCATAGCATGGCGTATCCTAACCGTGTAGATTAAAATTTGTTGAGCTAAAGAATGTCTTCTGTCTGAGTACTTTTCATGGAAGTAGCGACAGGGTAGAGAGAGATATCCGTCGTGTCGTCTGTGAGAGGGAGTTTGTATAGTGGCAACTAATTTGTCACCCACAAGTACTAGATAATGAGAACTGGTCATCTTCTACCAAAATCTGCCTTTACCTGAAATCCTGTATTCATAAGACTTACTAAAGTTTTCATATATTAGTCACTTTCTACTCTTTAGCGATAAGAAAGAACTCCATCCATAAAGGTACGTTATTAAGCTACCATCTTAATAACATTTACGGAGGCATTCCAGATATTTTCGCAAAGATATATATATATATATATATATATATATATATATATATATATATATATATATAAAGAAAAAAAGCAATCGGAGTCTAACCGTACTGATGAGCTGTGATACGGTGAAACAGATCTATCTGCAGATGACAATATTTACGCTCTCACACTGATCGAGCACTCTGGAAAAATAGTAGACTTTGATAAACAGTAACTACTTTGGCATGTACGCATCGCTCATTCAATGAAATGAAGTAGAGCGCTCTAGCTATTGGGCGCTTATAATGATATGCGCTAAAAAGTATGCCTACTTCCACCGAACGCCCATAGCCCAGGAGTTTCAATACTAGGTAAAAAAAAAAAAAAGCAATCGAAGTCTAAAAGTACTAATGAGCTGTGATACGGCGAAACAGATCTGTCTGAGGATAACAATATATATATATATATATATATATATATATATATATCAGCATGCAGTGTGGGTATAGAAGAATCCAAAGGAGTATCCTGTACATACAGTTGTAGGATAACTCTCTAAGTGATCTCTAAGCATGCATATAAACACATGAAGAGCAAATATAAGAAAAGTTAAGGCAGACACGTTATCTCATGGTGAATCGGAAGTATCGGCCTATTTCAGGCGAACCATCATCAGCTTCCGTCTTTATTTTACAAAGGATTTTACACAAAATAAAGACGGAAGCTGATGATGGTTCGTCTGAAATAGCCCTACACTTACGATTCACCATGAGATAACGTGTCTACCTTAATTTTTCTTATATATATATATATATATGTGTGTGTGTGTGTGTGTGTGTGTGTGTGTGTGTGTGTGTGTGTGTGTGTGTGTGTGTGTGTGTGTGTGTGTGTGTATTTAGACAGCAACTTGTCAGATTATGCAAACTGAAAACATTGTGTCTGCTTTTTTTTTATAAAAAATCCGTTTTTAATAAAATCCGTTCATACTCACGGAAACTCACACCCCTGCAGATTATTTCAGAAAGAGATTGAAAGTGCTTGGGTACCTTGAGAAATGAAAGATAATAGCATCTGTCAAAGTTAGAACTCATTTCTGACATCTTTTAATTATAATACGCGAAAGATTATCCGTGAGTATGAACGGATTTTATTAAATTTATTTATTGTGACATATGTATATATATAAATATATACATATATATATATATATATTCTAACATACACTGTTAAATATAATAGACAATGAATGCATATTATGTTTAATCATGAGCTGTTCTAAACATCGTATTTTGGCTTTAGTTTCAGGTGAAAAAAAAATTGCCTAACATTTGAATATTTTTTTATTATATTGGTTCTAAGCTTTCGGCTCACATGAGCCATCCTCAGAGTGGTTACAGGGATGTTACATAAAGACATCTACAATCAAATATGGTTTTACATTTTGTTGACATAAAACATTGCTATGCGACGATAACAGTCACCGGATAGCAGACGCAGTACGTAAAGTTCTAATGCGGTTCAATGACGTCACACCGCGTGAGAGACCAACATATTAACAGAACCACATGTCTAAATGCAATGTAATGTGTTGTGACCTGATTAAAATGTGATTTTCTTAAGTTTGGATTGTTTTAATTTAATGCAGATGGCCTCCAATATCTGAAGGTTCTTTTTATTGTGTGTATGAGTGAGTATATATTTACAGTGGATATCGGAACGAGAAACCGGAGAGCCGAGTTCAAATTCCACTTGAATTCGCTGCATTCACTTCCGCGTAAATATTCTTAGGAAAAGTATTAATCCGTCTATTCTTTCTCCAGCTATGGGTTAAATAATCTTCGCCAACTCGCATTGCCAAGTGTGGCGAGTTCAGCACATTCCCTGAAATGACCGACACGAATCAGCAGATTTCTTCCATGAATGGGTTCCTCAAACGAGAGTGAAAAAAAAAATTAAATCAGATATATTCTAAAATAAGGAGACTTTTACTAAACTGACTAATATCATTGCACGTGCCGTATTGTTAAGGACATAGTAGATAATGGCTGTCTACAACGTCTTGTCTTCTGTTGTTTTCTGTAATTTGTTCCTTATTTTGACAACTGGTTATCTCTGCACCACTTGTACGCCCATCCATTCTAAGTTTGTTGTTCATTGTTTTTTTTTATTTCTCTCGATTTTGATGTAACCTGTTAGCGTTCAATTCTCCCAGCCTACTTTCTTCATTGTACGTCCCAAAAACCTCAAACGTAGCTTTCTGATTGTGAGCAAAAGTGTCTTTGTAGTCTATAATATTAAAATCATTAACAATGTTTTGGTGGCGCAACGTGGGATCGATAAGCTGAGTTTAAGCTGTTTCGTATACTGATCTTCTTCGAAAAAGTAGGAATTCATTTTTTCTCTCCCAAAATATGGCATAAAAACAAGAGTTGGCTTGGGCTTTTGCAACGAAGCTGGTAGCCAGTCTAGAATAGGGATAACTCAGAACTATAAAACGTAGAAAAATCAACTGGAAATTTAAGGTCGTTACATATAATCGTTTGTTTTGTTTTGCTAATGTTCTGCTCGAAGAATAATCTTGCGTAACATTTTTTTTTACTTCTTAGTAACACTGAGTATCTTGTGAAACACTTATCTAAAGTTTCAGGACGTAGGCGATCATGGCCTTCCACGTCCCCCCCCCTATCCCTGGTGGCTCTTAGTAAGCTTTCTCCTGTAACATCTTGCAGCCCCCGTTCTGTCACCCACCTGCTCACTCCCTTCAAATATGTTGTCCACTGCTTCCCTCTGTCTCTTTTCCCCTCTATCTGGCTTGTTAGTATCAGGTTCTCCAAGCCCTCCTTCCTCATTGCATGTTCCAGGAATTTCAGTTGTCTCTTCCTGATGCTCAATATTAATTTCCTATTCGTTTTCATTCTTTCTAACACCTTGTTATTTCTCACATACTGGGTATATTATATCCGCAGCAGCCTTCTGTAGAACCACATTTCAGCTGATTCAAGTTTTCCCTTCATCCTCTGTTAATATTGTCTAACATTCACTGCCATATTGAAGAACTGACATCACATAGCAATCTCGTACTCTCTTCTTTGTTTTTAGTGAAAGTCTCCTGTCTCTTAATACTTTACTCAACTTCTGGAATGCCTTCTTCGCCATGCCAGTTCGCCTTCGGACTGTGTCGCACTTTCAGTTTTCTGTTAGAATACTTCCTAGGTATTTAATCTTTTGTACCTGCTCGATTTTAACATCTCCCACCTGTATTTGGCATTTTGAGCTGCCCTTTTTGCTGATGACCATGCATTCGGTTTTCTTGCAGTTTATTTGTACACCTTTCTTGTCACTCTCTTCAGCTATCTTCTGTAGGAAGTACTGTAGTTTCCTTTAAGTGACTACTGTCAGCACTGTATCATCTGTGTACCTTCTTCTTCTATGTTCCCTGTCCCTTCAGGACGTAGGCAATCATAGGCAATCGGAGGCCACACTACTAAAAAGCACCTTATGACCAACGGGCTTCTCACTGACAAACAGTATGGGTTTCGCTTCACCAGGTCTACTGCTGATATGCTAACGACCATTACCGAGTACATATACCAGGCACTCGACAAGAATGGTGAAGCCCGAACCGTTGCCTTGGATATCTCCAAAGCATTCGACAGGGTCTGGCATGCTGGCCTCCTGTGCAAACTGCGGAGCTATGGGATAACTGGACATCTGTTTGACCTCATCCAGTCCTTCCTCTCTAACCGCACATTAAAGGTGGTATTAAATGGGCATGCCTCCCAAAACTACCAGACGAACGCGGGCGTCCCTCAAGGTTCTATCCTAGGTCCCACGCTCTTTCTGATCTACATTAATGATCTCCCCGACACCATTAGATCCCAAGTTGGCATGTATGCCGACGACACAACAATCTACTCCCGCATCGATCAGAAACCAGGTCTGGACGACAAAGTGAACCTCGCTGCCGCACTGGAAAGGGACCTCCAATCCGTAGTGACCTGGGGTAGGAAATGGTTGGTAAATTTCAATGCCTCCAAAACAAAGCTGTTATCAACTAACCACCATAGACTATCGCATCTACCTCCCATTAGCATGGGACAGGCTAGCCTCCCAGAGAGTAAAATACTACGCCTCCTTGGCCTTACACTCTCGGCGGACCTCAAATGGAATGACTATATTGAATCCATTGCCAAATCTGCTGCTATGAAAGTCGGCTCTCTGTGCAGGGCCCGGAAATTTTTCCCACCTGAAACTATTCTGCACATATACAAATCTACCATCCGCCCGTGTATTGAATATTGCTGCCATATCTGGTCGGGTGCCCCTGCTGCTCTCCTTGGGCTTCTTGACAAAATACAAAGGAGGATCTGTAACGTGGTTGATACTAACTTGGCAGACCGGCTGCAGCCGCTCTCACACCGGCGTGATGTAGCTTCCCTGTGCCTCTTCTACAAGTACTTTCATGGCTTCTGCTCCGATGAGCTTAGATCACTGGTGCCGCCCAAGCACGAATTTACACGAGATACTAGATTAGCAACTAGGTCCCACCCTTTTACAGTTAAACAAATAAGATGTAACCGTAAATTCTACTCCAACAGCTTCTTTTCTCGCGCCTCCCGCCTGTGGAACTCCCTTCCACAAGTCTGCTTTCCCGACAGTTACAATCTCCAGGTGTTTAAATGTAGGGTCAATAGACACCTCCTATCACACTAACTCCCAACTATTCTCACAACACTCTCATCTACCAACCCTCATTCTCGGTATCCTCACCCGCCTATCACCCACCCTCTTAAATGTCCTATATTTAACCAGCCTTTCTCCTCTCTACGTAGCCCCCTGCACAGTAGTGGCAGTGACATGCCTTGCTCGGGGTGAAACGCTTATAAAAAAAAAAAAAAAAAAAAAAGCTCTCAGTTTAGCGCTGCTCACCATCTTCACACATTGTGTAAGATCATGAATGCTACATGAGTTCGAGAGAAACACAACCCAGCGCTTCTCTATTGATGCCATTTTGCTCCCGTGCAAAGGGTTCTCATCAAACTAAACAGATTGGCCAGAACGCAAGGAGTATATGAGTTCGAACTTTCCCTCCTTTAAAATGGTAAACTATTCTCTACCATTCTGTCGGTAATGAAGTCTTCTCGGTTCACAATAAAAAATGTCTCGAACAGCTTAGACATCTCATTCACCTTGATTAAAAGCAAAGTGAGAAAAGATGTTGAAAATTCTCGTATACTTGTTATTCCATCTCAAATGGGCGTCTAATCTAAAATCAAATTTTAACAACGTTAGACAACAGTTTCACAAGATAACCAGAGTTAGTAAGAAGAAAAAAAGCTGCGAAAGATTATTCTTCGATATCTTTCTCAGAACAACAGAAAATAAAAACGAACAAATATATGTAACAAATAATATTCTATCTTTCCTTATAAGTCATAGCAATTGATAGATGAAAAAGAAAAATAGAACTGACTATTGAAGTCGTTGATCACCTACGTCTCGAAAGAAATATGCTATAAAAACTGTTATATACACTAAGTAATATTTACATTAACCCATTTTCACTAAACAATATATTATTTTCATGTACAGTAAATTTATGTGGAAAGAAAAATATTACAATACGTTTATACAACAATTTCATTTACAATACATTACAATGATACACCGAGTATATAATAACATACCAAATAAGCATCAAACATGTCTATATAGAATTCCATAGATATACTATAGAACAGAGAAATTTATATGCCAGTAAATACTAAAATAATTGCGTTCCTCGCATTTTATTGTTTGTATTTAATGCAATGTGGAAAATATTATAATTAAGGTTCTTCGATCAATATCATTCAAATTAACCATAATATACTAACTTGTAAATTTTTTTTAAAATGAAAAGACATTTGTCATTAATTAAAAAGAAATTAATAATAGCGGGGAATAAGAGAAAAAAAAATGTAATATTTTTCAGCCATATTTCATGCGGTTGTTTAAAAGGCTGGCATTAACTTTTTTTTCAAATTCAGGAAATAAACAAAACGTGTTTCGAATCCTGCATACATATTTCTCTTTGGAATGTGTGTATTAATTTGTTTTTTTTTTCTCTACTCTTTAGGAAAGATGTAGCATTGAAATATATTTTAAAACTTCGATGTCGCTGCATTTCGAATCCTGTATACATCTTTCTCTTTCAGATGGGTGTATTAGTTCGTGTTTTTTTTTTCTTTCTACACTTTTCCCAAAGTGTAGAATTAAAATATATTTTAAAACTTCGATGCCGCTGCATTTCGAATCCTGTATACATATTTCTCTTTGGAATGGGTCTATTAGTTTGTGTTTTGTTTTGTTTTTTTTTGTTTTTTTTTTGTTTTTTTTTTTGTTTTTTTTTCTTTTGTTTTTTTGTTTTTTTGTCGTTTGTTTTTTTTCTCTACTCTTTCGGAAAGGTGTGGAATTGAAATATATTTTAAAACTTCGATTGCTGCATTTATTCATGCCCATTTTTGTTCTGAAACTTGATAAGACCTTTCAAACGCTCTCTTTTAGTGATATATTTCATACTACTGAGAAGAAGGATAACTTGGCTCTTCGGACTTGAATTAATCTTTTCTTTAGGATTACATTCTCTCACTTTCAGCCACCCTAATAATCCGGACCATAAATTTATCATCTACTTCCGCTAAAGAGAGACTAACTTAATCCCTCTCCCGAACGACACAGGTAGGTATACAAATAAAAAATGTTAGCAACCCGACAGGAAGAAAAATAAGATCTCCAAAATGGCGGAATAACTCGAGAAGTGAACGGCCAGCTAACTAAAGTTGGTGTCCCGATAAATTACCGTGGAGATAGCAACGGGAAACTAATCCTTTAAAAATCAAGATATAAAACCTAAAGCTCAAAGAAAGTAACTCCTCGTCCGGTAAAAAAGCGCATTGGACAACGGGTGTCACCTGACTGTCTTTCAGCGACTGTAGAGGCCAACGGCGTAAAAGCGATACAATTTTTTGGAGCTCCCGGAAAGAAACGTCATGAGCAATAGGTGTCACTGGCCATTATCTACGACTGTTCGCGTCAAGCAAAACATTACTCTAGGGACATGGAATTTTAGAACGATGACCAACTGTGGACAGTTAGAAAACGTAAAGAAAGAGATGAGCTGATCACTCTTCCGGAAAGAAACGACATGAGCAATAGGTTTCACTGGCCATTATGCTGCGACTGTTCGCGTCAGGCAAAACATTACTCTAGAGACATGGAATTTTAGAACGATGAACGACTGTAGACAGAAAATGTAAAGAACTAGATGAGATTGATATCAATATTTTAGGTATATGCAAAAACTAGGTGGCCAAGCAACGAAGATTTCGTCGGTGGAGTCGGCTTGATGCTGGACCAACACATAAAGAAAATCCATTCTGGGGTACTGACAGTGATCTGAAAGAGTTTTGTGGTCAAACTGAAACGAAAACTTCTCAACATAACTGTTATTGTAGTATATGCACCGACAATGCAAACTACTGCTGAAGAAATAAAAATTTTCTACTCAAAAATGCCAAGGCTCAGTGATAAACACAAGAAATTAGAATTACTAAGAGAAACTTGAATGCCAAAGTAGGCAAGGAGATGGAAGGTGTAACAGTTAGCACTTTAAACTAGGAAACTGCAATAACCGAGGAGAAAAATGGATCTGATGGTGCACAGGGAATGACCAGGTAATAACCAACCCTTGGTACAAAGAATAACCAAGACGATTATGGACAAGGAGAAGCCCAAGAAGAAACCAAATTGTTGTGGAGTAATTTTCGCACTGAAGGTTATAATCGTGCTATGTCGGTTGCTAATCGACTTAAATTTTAAGAATTTGGTAATCTTCCACTGAAAGCTGACTCCTTAGTATTCGGCTCACTGCCAACTAATATCAACTGCCTAGTAGAGCTGGGAGAACCTGATACTGACAGGCTAGATAGAAGGAAAAACAGACAGAGGAAGGCAGCGAATAATATATTTGCAGGTGGATGACGGAACGGGGTTTGCGAGATGTAATAGGAGCAAACATTTTAACAGCCAACAGGGATAGGGAGACGTGGAGAACCGTGATCGCCTACGTCCTGAAGGGATAGGGCACATGGAAGAAGAAGAAGAAGAAGAAGAAGTAGTAGTAGTAGTAGTAGTTCTACTGAACTCCAATAGAACTCTAAAGAATTCCTAAGAACTTCTCAAGTACCTCTCCCGTTAACTTTCTGTTAGCTCTTATTAATATAGGAGAGACAGTCCATTATCGAGGAATAGGTGTGTTTCCCCATAACACCTCCTCTTCTAAATTTTACTCCGCAGGGGTAAATTTTATTCCTTTTTTTACAGGCAATATGAATGAAGAAAAAAACAAAAGAAATTCACTTTCTCAGCAAAAAAGTTTTGGATCCACTTGTAATTGATCCGTTTCATTCCTTTTTCTTTTGGATCGGCGTACCTCCGGTAAAATTGTTGCTGGTGTTGGTAGTTCGAATGTGTCATAAATTACCTCCATCGGCGTTTCTTCCGTGGGACCGCTGTCAACCACGTCCGAATAGCGTCTTCTGATTTGGTTAATGCGCCTCTTGCACGTAAATTTTTCTCCTTTTACCAGGTACATCATGTTGCCGATCTGTTTGTCAATTATTCTAATTTCCCAGAACGACTTGTTCTGCCTGTAAACTTTGAAATAAATTTTTTCACCTGGGTTGTATTTTTTTTATGTGAGTAAATCTTTCTCTGCCTGGATTTAACTTTTTGGGCAATAACTTGTCGAATACAGATCAACCCTACGTGCAAACATCACTTCGGCAGGCGATCGTGAAGCTGGTGTTTCTTTATTTGGAGTAATCCTGTATAGTTGTAGAAATTTCTGTAGGGCTTCTTTTGCGGGTATTTCTCAAGCTTTCTTTAAACCTCGTTTCAGGGTGTCGACGAATCCTTCTGCTAATCCGTTTGACCTTGGATGATAGGGAGCAGTAGTAATGTGTTCTACATTGTACTTCTTGCAGAAATCATTAAACTGTCTTGACGTTAACTCGCTGACATTGTCCGTTACTATTGCGTCTGCAACACCAAACCTTGGGAACAATTCTAGTAGGAAATTCTTTGTACTTTGGGTTGTCGGTTGTCTAATTCTCTGTATCTTCGGCCATTTTGAGAAACTATCTACTACGATTACGTAATATTATCCATTTAGTGGACCCGCAAAATCCACGTGTAACCTAGATTATGGTAGGTCTGTTTTTGGCCAGGGATTAAATTTTACCGGGGGTGCCTTTGCAGCTAAGGCACACCCTTAACCCTTTGCAACCGTATTCTCGATGACCCTGTCCATGTTCAGCCAATAAGCAAAGCTTCGTATTAGGCTTTTCATCCTAGTGCTGCCCGGATGACCAGTGTGGAAATCCTTCAGTATCTGTTTTTGTAGTGTGTAAGGGATCACAACACGTTCTCTATATAATAATACTGAGTCACATAGCGAAAACATATTTGTCGTGAACTGGTCTCTCTTGGCTATTTTTCTTTTATTTGTAAGATATAGTTGTCCCTGGTGGCTTCTTTTATTTTTGCAGTGTTACCGAAAGCTCTCGAACTGCATTACATACAGTAATTTTTAGTTCCTCTTCAGAATTTAATGCGGCAATTACCGTGTCTTCAAACGGTTCACTCATTTTTGAAATTAACCTGGACAGCCCATCAGTGTAGCCAAATTTGTTTGAGGGTATGTACTCCATACTGAAGTCATAATTTATTAGTACCGTACCCCATCTCTGTAGTCGGTTGGATGTATGTGTCGGCAAACCCTTTTTCGATCCGAAAATCGATTTTAGAGACTTATGGTCCGTTTGTAGCTTAAAATTCTATTTTCTAAAATATTTTGCTTCAGTTTAGCTTCGCAAAAATTTCTTTTGCTGTTGGTAGGGGATAACTGTCATCCTTAACTGCTGAGTTTAACCCCGTCGAGAAATCAGCAGACACACGAATTTCTTTCGACTTCTTTTTTACGTATACTCTCGGTGTCGCCCAATCGCTATAGTGAACTTTTTCAAGTACACCGGTTTTCTCAAGTCTGTCTAATTCCATATCTATCAATTCAATAGAGGCAAACGGCACATTTCTTTTCTTTTTAAATAACGCCTGAGCGTTTTCTTTCAACTGGAATTTTGACTCCAACTTGGTACATGTTCCTAAACCTGGCGAGAAAACAGTAGGAAATTTTTCCTTTAGTTTACTTATGAGTTTTTCTGCGTCGTTGTTTAAGATTTCTACCTTATGACAAAAAGAATTAATTGGAAGATCCCATAATTAGAATTCCGTTATCCAATTTGTACCAAGTAAATCTTTGGTATCTTCGATGACAAATATTCTGACTTCTCGCGTTTTTTTTACTGAATGTGACGTTTGTGACAAATTCTCCGATGAACAATTGGAGTAGATAGACTAAACTATCGCCCGGTTCACACTCCACCCACGTCTATTAAACAGGTGAAGAGGCTCATCCCTTGTTTCCTGTTTAGGATGCGGTTTCCGGTTTTCTCTTTTCCAATCTTTTCACTCCTATGTAGCCCGTTGCACATCAGTGGTGTTACCGCCTTGCTTGGGGTGATATGATTAAAAACAAAAAAAACTGTATCTTTTCACCAGTCACCGACCTAGCGATTTTATTCGTTTCTATTAACGTTGGTTTCCCCAACTTCTTCCACGTATTTAGATTTATAATAGACGGATCCGACCCAGTGTCGAGTTGCATTTTTATTTTTTTGTTGTTTATCTCAACTGTAACGAATTTTCTCGTTATTCCGTCTTCAACATGGTTGGACTTTATTTTTTTATTTTTATGTTTTTATTTCTTGCTCTGCAGTGCGAGCTTCTGTGTCCAATTCTTCTGCAGTTGAAACATTTTCTTTTCCTAAAATTGGACTATCTTTACCAGTGTAATCCACCGCAAGCAAAACACGGTTTCGGGTGCTTTTGATTATTTTTCATGGTATTTTCGTTTGATGATCTGCAGTTTTAGTATTTTTTTTTTTTTTTTGTACTGACTTTCTTCTTGTACCGTACTTTCCTTATGTGTGAAACGCCAAACTGTTCAATCTTTTTTTAATCTTTTTTTACGCTAACCTGTTTTGTGCATTGTTCTGCTAAATCCTGTACTGTAATATTTTGGACGTTTTCTAATTTTGTCAGTACCATTTTTCTCATTTCTGCGTCTTTTTTTGATACGAGGCCCTGAACGAATCTCAAGCACTTGAAATTGTCTGCGCTCAAATCAGCCAGCTTAAATTCTTCTGGCCTGAGAAAAAAAATTTTTCCCCTTTTTTTTTTTTTTTGAACTCGCAAAATTTCTGTCGTCGCCGATTTTGTTTTGGCGACTTTTACCTCGTGAAAAAACAAGTTTTCTCTCCTCTTCGGAGTGAATTCATAGAACTTCGTCGCCAATTATGTTGTAGAGTAGTTTTTGCACTGAAGGTTATAATCGGGATATGCCGGTTGCTAATCGACTTAAGGCACCCAAAATGTTAGGAATTTGGTAATCTTCCACTGAAAGCTGACTCTTGAGCATTCGGCTAACTGCCGACTAATATCAACTGCCTAGTAGTTCTAGTGAACTTCAATAGAACTCTAAAGAATTCCTATGAAATTCCCAAGAACTTCTCAAGAACTTCTTCCATTAACTTCCTGTTAACTCTTATTAATATAGGAGGGAGAGGAATAGGTGTGTTTCTCCATAACACAAATAGATTGTATAAATGTAAACAGAAGATTCAGGAATGGAGACGTTCATTGCAAGTGCCGACTATGGATGGGACACCTCCCGGTTATATGTAAACTAAAGATGGAACTTCGGAGATTACCGAGGCCTAATACAGCACCCAAACTGCAATACGGCAGAGTCATGAACAACCTCAACCTGTAGGAAAAACATACGCACGGTAAAGAAAAAAATAATGAGAGACAAATTAGAAACGGAAACTCTAAACGAGACACACTAAAATAGTTAGTGACATCAGAAAGCGACATCCTCACAAAGGAACACAGTCGTAGAAAAAAATGAGTATATCACAGATAAGATTCTCGACATGATGCAAAAAAGACGGAAAACAATGCCAAGATATGAAACGGAATACAGAAAACTACAAAAAAAAAAAAATAAGGAGCAAATGCGAATAGGCTAAAGCGGAATGATTCAACGAAAAATGTGCAGAACTATAGAGATTGAACGCAACTGTTAAAAGAGACATGCATAAAAAAGGGAACTAATAGGACCAAAGACATGTTCACCAACAAGATGCATAAAATCCAAAGATGGAACGTTTATATTAGAGAAATAGAAAATACTTCAGCGATGGGAAAAAGATATCGGAGATCACTTTTATGACAAGAGAGAGAAAATGACAATACACAGAAATATCGACAGATCGGAAATATTAAAAACCTACATAGAACCTGCAATGGCCAAACTGAATAGAAACAAAGTGGCAGGACCAGACAGCATTGTAATAAAAATGCTGACAGATTTAAACAAATTTACGGAAATAATAAATTAAATCTACAGCAGCGACAATATCCCGGAAAACCCAAGCAGATCGGTTTTTATAGCACTACCGAAAAAGCAAAACGCTAAAAAATGAGAACTCCACCGAACAATCAGCTTAATAAAACACATAACAAAACTCTTCATCCTGATTCTGATGAATGGCGGGCGCAGAGATAGAACAAGAACAGTGCGGTTTCGCCAAACTATGAACAAAGAGCGCGATATTTATGCTTAGAATATAATCAGAAAATGCAATAAAAATGAAGACGGTCCTGGGCATGAAAGTAAACTGCATCTGGCAGAAAGCCTTCTGATTGCGAGGTTGTGAGAAGCATGGAACCACCTCTTAATAGAAGTTGTCCCCATGTCCACCCTGAACCGGAGTGGTAGCACCTATTAGAACCCCACCTATGGGAAAATAGTTAAACCCCAAACTGATGTCAAAACACTATGAAAGATAAAAATATAGAAAAATATACATTTTTAAAGAAAAAATTATTACCACAACACATTTTTGAAAGAAAAAACTATTCCCAGTAAAACATTTTTGAATACAAAACTAGAATTTATTTTCAGTTTTCTAAAATAAAAAAAATAAAAACAAAACATCTGACAAAATCAACCTTCTCATTATAACCTTTTAAAATTTTAACATTTAAAAAAGCCAAAAAATCCTTAAATTCCCATCTTTTTGGCATTAAATATACAACAGAGGTTGATATGCTGTTAAACAAAACTCAAACTTAAACAAATGAAGACCGTGTACCAGTGTTTCTTGACGACGCAAAGGCGTTTGACAAAGGTATTTGTATTACGCCACAATGATTTAACAGAAATGCTCAGCAACCTATACATATTTGGAAACGACATTAGTGTAATCAAGATCCTTTACTGACAGGAAATCAGTTCAACAGATTTACAAAGGTATAAAGACTTTTTTTTTTTTTTTAATCATTTCACCCCGAGCAAGGCAGAAGCGCCACTGATGTGCAGGGGGTTACATAAATGTAAAGAGATTAATTACAAAAGAGTGAGGAGTACAAGCTAGTTAGAAAGGAACAATAGAAAGCTGAGAAGGCAGGTGCAATGACAGGTACATGGGCGGAGAGAAAGGGAAGGTTATACAGGGGAGGGGAGAGAGCTAGAGGCCAGTGGTTAGTAGGTGCGTATTAACTTTGCTTTTAAATTTCTGGAGGTCGTAGCCGTCAGGAAAGCAAGAATACGGGAGTGAGTTCCACAGGCGGGAAGTGCGAGAGAGGAAGCTGCAGGAGTAGAATTGTCGTCTGCGTTTGGCTAACCTGACTGTGAATGGGTGGGACCCAGTTGCCAGTCTGGTTGAACGGGTAAACACCTGTTGAGGAGGCATCAGTGACTTAAGCTCATCCGAGCAGAAGCCATGAAAGTATTTATAGAAGAGACAGAGGGAGGCCACATTTCGACGATGGGAAAGTGGCTGCAGACGAGTCGCCAGATCAGTACCTATCACATTACAGACTCTCCTTTGGAGCTTGTCAAGAACACTGAGGAGAACGGCAGGGGCACCTGACCATAAATGGCAGCAATAAGGATGTGTTTTCTAGCCAGGTCTTTTTAAACGAGGAAATTCTAAGAGATCTAGAACTCCTGCTAGGATTCGTCATTGATGACCACAATCTGACAAATATAAGATACAGTAGAAAGATCATTAGTATGTGTGATCCCAGAAATAAATTTCAATTGCAATAATTATCGTATTCTTCCATTTAGTCCAACAGAATTTTTTTAAAAAGTTGTCTAAGAAGTTCCCTTTTCCCTCCTACCTACCACTACTAACTCAATGATCAAGCCACATACCTCCCACTATCATTGAAAAATTACTACTAAGATTCCGCAAGCTTAACGCTATAATAACCAATATTATCCCACCCCTTCCTTTATTATACTAAGCCTCTAGCATTACCATTTTTCATCATTCTTTGTTTAAACGGTGTTAACAATGTATATCTTAAACTGACATGTTGAAAATGGCTATTTCCCCTCTAAATTTTATCTGAACTTACATATATATATATATAGTCATCCGCTGACAGATCTGTTTTTCTGTATCACAACTCATCACTACGGTTAGACATCCGATTGCTTTTACCCAAGATTGAAAGCCGAGCGAATTGGCGTCAGTCGGCGATTCTACCTCTGAGCTATGGGCGCTCGGTAGAAGAGACAGACTTTTAGCGTGTTATATACAATGTAAACATACGCCAATAGCTGAGAGTGTTCTAAACCATTACTGAATTAACGATGCGTAGATGCTAGAGTAGCTACTGTTTTTCAACGTCTACTATTCTTCCAGAGTGCTCAGTCAGGGTGTGAGAGCGTATATATATATATATATATATATATATATATATATATATACTACCGGACATAATTACTAGGTCAGTCCAGTGTTTTAAAGAAATTTCATACTATTTGTTAGTATTTATTGCCAAGGGAATAATTGTAAATGAAAATAGAATAATTCTTTTGTTAATACTGCACAGTACATGTGCCTCAAATGAATTTATACATATTTAATAATTACCTATATTGCAGTTTCATCAACGAAAGAATGAAAAAAATTTAGGGTGATTCGGACGAGTTTATCTTTGTTTCCATGCCTTGTAAAATCTTGCAAAGTAATATTATTAAAGAACCATTCCATTTTCATTTATAATTATCCACTTGGCAATAAATACTAAAACATAGTATAAAATACATCATTTCTTTTAAAAAAAAAACAGGGGTCGCCTAATAATTATGGTCGGTAGTGTATATATATATATAAATACATGTTCGGTCAAGTGTTTTTAATACCACATAATGATTTTGGATTCACTTAGTCATTGAAGTACCATACATGATACACACTTGGGCAAGTATGTCTCTTTTGATCCATGACTGACTGAGTAGAAGATTTTTATCATAATAGCTTGGCATTTCTTTTTGAGGTAGACTGGTTGCAAACCAAAGCTATAGAATATAATCTATCATGCTATTCAACCCATAGCTGGACAATTTTTGCGTAAGTGAAAGCACGAATTGAGCTGGAAACTGAACCCGGCTCTCCAAGTTTTCATTCCAAAGCGACAACCATTGCACCACAGTCCGGATTGGTTGGATTACATTATTTAAATGTTGGATTTAATTTTTAGCTATTGTTATTTGTCGTAAGACAATCTTTTAGAGAATGTTGTGTTACTTGCTTTCTTAGTTACCGAACACTGTAATTTAAAAATTGGGTATTTAGGCAGAAATCCCACTTTTATGGAAATTTCATTAACAATGACAGGCATGATTAAGTATTTTTTCGTGTGATCTTACAGTTTTTCAGAACACACACACACACACACAACACACACACAACACACACACTCACACACACACACACACACACACACACACACACACACACACACACACATATATATATATATATATATATATATATATATATATATATATATATATATTTGAATCAATCAAATACCGTTACCATGAAAATCCTAATGATATTATCAATACGCCTCTCATAAAAGCAGCCACATAACTAATTGCTCCCTACCTTTCTAGCAAATATAGTATTAACTCCACGAATGAATTTTTACAGATTCTTCATTCCGTAAAACATAAGGATTAAATAATTGCATCTTTGGATGTCCAAAACTTATTCACTAATCTTCCCGTCCATGAAACGATTGACATCATTATCCGTGATGTATACAATCATGCTACTCACCCATCAATCAATATTAAACCCACCATATTAAAAAAAAACTATTATTAGCATGCACCACACAAGTACCCTTTCACGCTCCCTTATGCAATATTTATACTCAAATAGATGGTATTGAGATGGGATCTCCTTTACGTCCCCTCTTTTCTAATTATTATATGGCAAATCTAGAAAATAAAATAATTAATGACAACAATAAACCCTCTATATATTAAGATACATAAATGACATCTTCATTTTAGCTAAGAATATCAATCAAATTACACATCTTAAAAACAAATTTGAAAGTCACTCCGTCCTCAAATTTACATTAGAACTTAATATTAACAAAATCCCATTCCTTGATGTATTCATTGATTCTAGCACACATAGATTTGCTACTTCTCTATATAGGAAACCAACTAGCATAAACTCGTGTCTTCTCAATTATAATAGTGAATGCCCCCAACGATATAAGTTAACTGTTATAAAAAACTTAATTCAACACACACAAATGATATCTTCTTCCAAATCTATATAAAGAATTACACAACATTAAGCAAACACTTGTCAATAATGGATTTCCTAAATCCCTTATTGATCAACAAATTAAAATGTATCTCAACAAAGTTAACAATAGCTCTAACAATATTGATAATATTAATAATAATGGTGTACATCAAACTAAACATAAGACTATTAACTTATACTATTGCAACCAAATACATAATAATTACAAACAAGATGAAAAACCTCTCAAAAACATAATACGTAGAAATGTTAAACCAGTGGATAGTAATAATCAAATTAAACTCTTTATATATTATAAAATTCAAAACAATTGACCTCATAGTCTCTAATAACCCTACAAGCACTAAACTAAATTCTCTACAGAAAAACCAATGTAGTGTATCAATTTACATGCCGTTCAGAGATTGTATCTCTGGTACTAATAATAAACCTACGACATTTATTGGTTTTAATACAACCACGCCCTCCCGTAGACTTACCTGTCACCGTTCTGATCAGAGTACAATTAAACAACATTTTTCAGAAAAACATAAACATGTAGGTAATATCAGACAGATTTTAGTCAACAATACAATAATCCTTACTCATACACACAGTAAAAAGAACCTTCAGATATTGGAGGCCAACTACATGAAATTCAAACAACCCACACTTAATAAAATCACGTTTAAATCTGGTCATAATACATTACATTGCATTTAAATACATGTTTCTGTTGTCATTTCGCGCTATCACGCGGTGTGACGTCATACAACCGCATTGCAAATTTGCGAACTGCGTTTGTTATTTTTAGTAACTATTGCCGTTGCCTAGCGGAGTTTTATGTCACCACAAAATAAAATCGTAGCTGATCGTGGATGTTATTGTGTTACCATCTTAATAACCTCTCTGAAGATGGTTCACGTGAGCCGACAGCTTAGAAACAACTTAATAAAAAATTATCCAAATGTTGGAGAATTTTTGTCTTTATTTTCAACTGAAATTAAAGCCAAAATAGGACGTTTAGAACGGCTCATGATTAAACATACTAGACATTCATTGTCTCTTATATTTAACAGTATATGTTTAGAAAATATATATATACACATTCTCGAGGCAATATTTATTAAAAAATCCGTCAATTGAGAGAATCAGCTATGAATACTGTAGTAATGTTCTAAAATTTTTGCAAAAAGAACAGTTTTTTCATGCATTAACACGTGTAATATCATGGTCATCATGACATTACAACATATAAAAAATTCCATTTTAGTTCATTTTCCCGTTCTAATAAACGCTAGCCATTTGTCAACTGTTATATTTGAAGCAGGAAAAATGTGCATTAATTTTTAGCAATACAGTTTTCCGGTTACATTTACTCACAACCCTGAAGATGACATCTGAAAGAAGTTGAAAGTGCTTGTGTACCTTAGGAAATGAATGAAAATAACATCTGTCAAAGTTAGAGCTCATTTCGGACATCTTTTGATTGTAATACGCAAAAGATTATAGGTAATTTTGAACTGATTTTATTAAAAATAAGCAAACATATTATTTGCAATTGATGTAATATGTTCAAAAGAAAATTTGCTGCCTATATACACGAATATATACATATATATATATATATATTCAGATAGATAGATAGATAAATAGATAGATAGCTAACAATATGTATGTATATATATATATATATATATATATATATATATTGTTATTAGAAATAATAAAAATCGATTTCTAATAGCAATGATGATATAAACTTTCGTCGCTAACGACGTTCTCAACTTCACTGGATACGCAAATGTCTCCCGATGCTTGCATGTATTTGTAAACTTTTTGACAGATGTAACAGGTAGTTCAGCTATTTTCCTCGGGTATACAGGTTGGGGATACTAGAATCAAGCAGGTAAAAAAAAATTAAATACCTAGGAAGTGTTATAACAGAAGACGGAAAGTGCAACACAGAGATCCGAAGACGAATTGACATAGCGACGGAAACATTCCAGACGTTGAGTAAGGTATTAAGAAACAGGATAATTTCGCTAGAAACAAGGAACAGAGTGCTGGATTGCTATGTGCTGTCCGACCTTCAATATGGCAGTGAATGGTGGATAATGTGATCAAAGATGATGGAAAGACTTGAAGCAACTAAAATGTGGTTCTACAGAAGGATGCTTCGGATATCATGGATCGAGCATGTGAGCAATGATGACGTCTTGGAAATGATGGAAACAAAATGGAAATTAATACTGAGCATCAGGAAGAGACAGCTAAAGTTCCTGGGACAGGCCATGAGGAAGGAGGGCCTGGAGAACCTGATGTTAACAGGCCAGATAAAGGGTAAAAGAGGAAAGCAACGGATAACATATTTGAATGTCCTAATCAGGTGGATGACGGCAAGCGGATTGCATGGTGTAACAGGAGAAGGCGTGCTCAGAGCCACCAGAGATAGGGAAACGTGAAAAGCCATGATCGCCTACGTCCTGAAGGGACAGGGCACATAGATGAAAAAGGTAAGAACATTTGCCAATATGTTGTCCGCTAGTGGACAGCACGCCTGCTTAATAATGAGTTTATTTCAATGTTCAATTTAGAAGTAGAACAGGCGCTTTCTCCTTCACTCCTTAAGCTTGCTTTTTGTTTGTCTTTGAAACGCAAGATTGGCCCTAGTAACTGAACTGCTTGTTAGGAGTTGGCCAAAAATGAGCTCTTATGCAATCTACTATCGTTCAAACGAGAAATATTTTCTGCCTTCCTGAGTTGGATATTCGTCGCCAATTTGTTGTGGCAAATCTTTACGCAAATCTTCGTCGACCATTTTTTGTGGAGTTATTGTGGTGAAACATCGCCGTAAAGTTGTAGTGCCGGTTTGGTCGGAAGTAAGACACGGAAACAAGAAGGTAGGTTCAAAACAGTGTATTAGTATAACAAGAACATATGGACAACGTAAGTGTTAGTAATCAGTAAATCAGTCAATAGAAATAAGTAAGTCCGAACGGTATTGTTACGCTACATATTGCCTCACTAGTAGCTGGCTTTAACTGCTTACTAGCCGTCGTCTCTATCTGCAATATTCAGTCGCCTTCCCATGAAGGCAAAATGTGGCACAACGCCTTTTTAATGTAGGTTCTCCGGATCATATAGCTCAGTCAAAAATCCCTGTCAAATGTCCATCCGATGAGACTCTACCCTTCAGCGGAGCCTCGACTGGGTTATTATTCTCCGCCCGAAGGCAGAGAGTTCGACAATGCGCAAGGCAGAAACTGCCGTACTTCACTGATGTCCTGCAGGTAATTATATAGTAAGAGGAAGAGTCCATTCCTCGTAGGAGGGCACTTTTAAAGATTTTTCACTAGGATGGCTTCAATACCTGTAATGTTGCATTTGGTCAGAACTTAGATATTTAAAATGCGATTGTCCAGTTTTCCGTTGCAGATGGTAAGTAGGCAACGCATGCGGAAGGTATCAAATTAATTGATTTGTCGTGATTACTGAATCCAAAAATTAGCACCTATTTTAGTGATGCCATTAATACTGACGTGTACACATCAATTTTCACATTTAACTAAATATCACGGTTATTCCGACGTCTATAATAAAAGATTATCGATGACAGATCATACCGTTTACAATCCTGCACTCATTGTCTGCCCACTTTAGCATCTTTGGATACAATGGTGACAAATAGATGAAAGAAGAAACGGTTTTAAAGACGTTTCACTCAACGTAAACAGTGAGATCAATTGCTGGAGAATGACTAGAGATAGGCTGATAGACAAGTTCCGTTTTCATGCTGGTAGCCAGACTAAAAGCTTTTGACGCACTAGAGAATTTATTCAAAAGTGTGAATCAAAAGTTTGTAATCGCAGATCACGTACAGTTTTTACAATCGTCTTAGTTCTTGTTTAGAAGCCTTGTTGGTCAAACAACCCACCTTTTGTCTTCAACTCATGTTTCACTACTTCTTTAACATTCCCACATGCCATTTTCAACATGACAGTAAAATACGAGGGTCATTCGATAAATAAGTTGAAATTTTCGGTATAAGGACTTCTAATACAGAGCGAAGCTTACGTTGTTCTTAATTTTTCAACGTAGTCTCCCAGCAGTGTCACACACTTTTCCCATCTGTGCACAAGCTTCCGTATTCCCTCAGCGTGAAAATCTTTGGACTGATGTCTCAGCCAATCGCTCACACTTTTTACTTCATCGTCACTTTCAAACTTCGTGCTTCTCGTGGACGCTTTTAAGGGACCAAATCGGTGAAAGTCTGAAGGGGCAAGGTCTGGGTTGTAAGGGGAAGAGGAAGCAGTTCCGAGACCAGCTCGTTGATGGTCTGCACCGTTTGGGCCGCTCTGTGAAGCCTTGCGTTGTCTTAATGCAAGATAAGCAAGGTTATCATGGACAATTTTGTGTGCTGTCCCAACAGATGGGCTCAGAGTCTTTACAATGTCATCCACTGTCACCCTTCTGTCAGATTGAATGAGACCATTGACTGATACGATCAGCTCAGGAGATTTCACTTCTGCAGGCCTCGCAAGCCTGTCTTCATCCTCAACACTGCTCCATCCTTTTTTAAACAATTTAGCCCACTTGTAGATACTTTTTTGGCTGAAACATGTGGCACCATACACAGTTGACATTATCCTATGAATTTCAACTGGTTTGTGCCCTTCAGCAACCAAAAACTTGATAAGGGACATCTGTTCAATACTGAAGCATGCTTCTTGGTCGGCCATCTTTGTTAATCTCCAAAGTTGTTTTCAATCTGCAAAAAAATTCCCTTTGAAGAGGAAAAAATAAAAATAAACTTCTATCTGTATTAGAAGTCCTTATACCGAAACATTCACCTTATTTATTGAATGACCCTCGTAGAAGTCTTTATACCAAAAAAAATCACCTTATTTATTGAATGACCCTCGACAAAACAAATAAAAAAGAAAACAATCTTCTTTTGTTTCATTAGAGACAGTGAAGAGGTCTAACACCTCTCCCTTGGATCTAACTGTCACCATCATCCCTGATAAAAAGACATGATTACATTTGCCACCCTTTCAGTAAAATTTCACTAGAAACAAAGAAGAAAGTGCTAGATTGCTACGTGATGTGAGTTCTTCAAGACGGTAGTGAATCTTGGACAATATCATCAAAGATGAAGGAAAAACTTGAAGCAGCGGAAATGCGGATATGATGGATCGAGCATATGTGCAATGATGAGGTGCTGGAAAGAATGGCAACGAAAAGAAAATTAGTACTGAGCATCAGGAAGAGACAACTGAAGTTTCTAAGACATGCAATGAGGAAGGAGAGCTTGGAGAACCTGATACTCACAGGCCAGATAGAAGGAAAAAAGAGACACTGGAAGGCAGCGGAGAACATATTTGAAGGTCCTGATCAGGTGGATGACAGAACGGGGGCTGCGAGGTGTAACAGGAGAAAACATACTAAGAGCCACCAGGGATAGGGAAACGTGGAAAGCTATGATTACCTATATCCTGAAAGAACAGTGCATGTAAAAGAAGAAGTTAGCAATCAAGTTAAATTCAAGTAATCAGAGATCAGGAGAACACATTTAAATTCATGTATTCGAGGTATCACGGGTAAAAACCTATCAGAGCACTTGCCATGGAAATACTTCTAGTTCTTTCACAACCCCGTATATACTTTCCTTTCTCTCCACCTTAGCAACTGTCATCACACCTGTATTCCCATCCTTCTCTTGCACCTTTCTAATTGGTTCGTCTTCCTCTTCACTCTCTTTTACTTAATATTTTTACTCTTATGTAGCCCCCCTGCACATCAGTGGCATTACCGCCTTGCTCGGGGTGATACGATTAAAAGAAATGGACAAAGGAAAGCCACATCGCGGAGGTAAGTAAATGACTTATTTAAGCCATGGACGAATGGTAGATGTATAAATGTGCAACGCAATTATTCATCAAAATCTTTTCGATTACGTAGCCAATTTTTTAGTGACATTAATCAAAAATATTAACCATTATACTTTTATGTTATATAACATATAGAACGCACGTGGCGAAAAAACAAAAAAGTGAACAAATTTATGTTCGCAACTCGGCTATAACTAGACAATTCAGAAAATTAATGAGACGAAACTCAGGCAAAGACACATTGATTGGTTCATGAAATATGCAAATCTTTTTTGGAGCCTAATTGAATAAAAACGACGCGTGTCTTTATGAAGCGAAATTATTCGAAGTGATGATATATCATGTCGGACGATTGAGCCAACATACCTTACGTTTTTCCATCTTCCTGACTACCAATTAGCATCGTTCGATTCGTTTATCTTTCTTTTTGCTTCTTCTCTGACAGAAAGTTTCAATTGTATTCGACTGTTTAACAATTTCTTTGGTTTTTGAAACGTTCTATTTTATTTTGTCTCATTATTTTCTTTCTTTACTTTTTACTTTTTTCTTTTCTTTTCTTTCTTACTAAAATCGAATTCTAATTTTTCTTTTCCCTTTTGTTTTGATTTTCTTTCTTTCTTGACTTTTATTTATCTTTCACCAATTTTTCATTCTTAATTGCCTTTCTTTACTCCTTTATTTCATTCTTGAAGGGATAATGTTTTTTCATTTTCAACATTCAATGTTTTCTTTCCCTTCTTTAGTTCATAATTTTTCTTTATTTTCTTTATGAACTTTTTTATTCATTTCTTGACTTTCTTTCTTAACTAATTTTTCTTTCTTCTTTCCTTCACTTTCTTTTCCTTCTTTCGTTTTTAATTTTATTTTTTCTTACCTTTTTATTTTTTTATATCTTTCTTTCTTAATGAACATTTTCTTTCTACCATTCTAGATATCTGTTTATTTTCTGTGATTTACTTTCTTCTAAACTAAATGCCAACAGTTTATTTCTTACTTAAGCAAAATTGTCTGACTATGTCGGCAGAAGATTAACTTGGCTATTCATATATGTTTATTACTGGAGGATTATGGGTAGAAAAAGCCAGGTATTTTCGGTCTTCTCTGTTACAGGAAAAGCTATTGACTAGGATTAATTATATTTGTGGAAAATGATTATTTGCTGTTCTTTCTATTTTTGTCATAGATATTGAGCCATGATTGTGTCTTATTAATTATCTAGATCATTAGGACTTAGGGCATTTGTTTAAGGTTTATATTTAAGATATCTTATGATGGGTTGTTAGTTTACGATTTCCAATCAAACTGCTAACATTGATATAAATATTATTTATTTCTTCTCTATTACAATACGTTTACCATTTTTCTTCGGGTTCTCTTTGTCGGTCAACAGCCATTGTTCTAGTTTCCTGCTGTCTTTTAAATTCACTGTGATTTGTTTGTGAATACGCCACTGAAACTTTTCAATTTGGTTTCCATTTACCGTTTGAACTGCTATAAAACATTTCATAAATCGACTCCCTAAACGTATTATCTGAAAATCTAACAGATATACAATCTTATAACAGAAAATGCAAGAATTTTCTGTATATTTTAGTACGAGCGTACTTTTATTACGCCAAAATACTTCAGGGAATTATAGAATTCAGTTAGATAGCTGTGAGTTTGTGATCGTCAGACAAACATTTATATGAATATGTTAGCTCTATCATTGACATTGCGCGCTTTCAAATAACTACCGCGCATATATACTAAGTAAATAATATAATATATATAACAAATTGCATATATATACACGCATTTCATATATATATATATATATATATATATATATATATATATATATATATATATATATATATATATACATTTTAAGCGAGTTATTATGCGACCTAGGTTTTTACAATGTGGTTTCTTCAGGCGATTTGCAAAAAGTGATCTTAAAGTTTGTTTTTTTTTGTTTTTGTTTTTTTTCAGGAACGCTAACATCACGGGGCTTTTTTTGGGACGGTCACGTAACGGAGAATTTTTGGACTCGCAATTTTTAAAATTAGAGGAAATTGTAATGTTTTCATCCATCGTTGTATGAATCTAGTAGGTATTTTATGGTATCGTTACACTTAGTCATAATTCTGTTCTTCCATTTAATAATTCATAAATACATATATATATCTATATATATTCTTTACTAATCGACCACATAATTACTGCAAAAACCATGAATAATAAAGCACTGCTCAAAAGCAAAACACGCGGCAAGTGCTTTTATAACTGGTAATAAAGTTTAATAACTGGTAGTAAAGAGAATCAAACATCATTATTAACTACCTAATAAGACATTGTTTTTTCAATGTCGAAACAAAATGTACAATTTTGTAGGAACTTGTATATGTTCTAAAGTATAATTAATAAATGTATATATATATATATATATATAAAGTATAATTAATAATAAGCACATATATGTGTATGTATAGTCATCTGCAGACAGATCTGTTTCGCTGTATCACAGCTCATCAGTACGGTTAGACACCGATTGCTTTTAGCCCAGAATTGAAACCCTAGCGTCAGTCGGCGATTCTACCTCTGGGCTATGGGCGCTTGGTAGAAGAAGGCAGACTTTTTAGCGTGTATATTATCATTATACCCGCCCAACAGACAGAGTGCTCTAATTCATTACTGAATTAGCGATGCGTACATGCCAGAGTATGTAAATACATGCATCCATATATATGTATATATATATATACATGCATACATATATATAAATGCATAAATACACACACATACTCACATACACACACACACACATACATATACATCATCGAGCAAAATTTATTCTTTGATATTTCTTTTTGCAATCTGAATCAAAAGATCTAAATTCTAAATACTATTTTAAAAAACTTTTTTAAATAAAATAATTTCCGTTCAGACATATACAAGTAGAACCCGCTATGCCGCACACACGTCGAATCATCCTGATTCTTTCGTATCTCATTAGTTTAGAAATAATTTCCATTGGGACATTATCTTCTAGCGAAAGACTCTTTATGAATTAAACTCCCGAGAGAATACTTCTCTGATAACTACAATCCTATCCGTTTAATCCTTAATTCTTTATCTGCGCTTCTTCCTCTTACGCCTAAGCAACAATCGCATTCCCTAACCAGATACCACCCCAAGTACGATCATCTATATTAAGCGACGCCGAGCCTGGTTAGAAATTCAATTCGAAATTAAAGCACAGTTAACTATTTACAAGAATTAATTTTAAAAATATTAATGTTCGATCAAAGAAAAAGGCAAAATTAAATTAATCATCTCGGATTCTTATTTAAATCATCTTAAATGCGGAAAGATGTATAAACGTGTTTTATTGATTATGAAAAAGTATTTTATAAAGTACGTCACAAAGAACCGTTTCAACAGCTTAGTAATCTTGACATAATTATGATATTAGAATGATTCAGAACTTATACTGGCAACAAAACGCCTACAGGCGGATAGAAACTGAATTTATCAGATATGAAAAATAGAAAAGGGTATGATGTGTCTTCTCACTGGACTTAGGCTATGCGTTAAAGCGATTCTGAACGATTTAGAAGTTTTAGCATGATTTATTCTTGACGATCACAAGTTTAACAACATAAGATATGCAGATGACACAGTATTGAATAGCAGCCACTGAACAGAAATTACATGAACTCCTTACTTTCCACACATTTGTTGTTATATTCACGATGTTTCAGCCGTTCCTGTCTTCTTCAAGTGATATAGGCTGGAATTTAAAACTGAACCTTTTAATTACTCCACAAGGGTTGATTGATATAATTCCACATGTCATTTTCTAGATATCTTAGGGAATTATATATATATATATATACATTCAGTTAGATAGCTGTGAATTTGTGATCCTGGGTTTCACGCATTTGTGATCGTCAGACAAACATATATATGAATATGTTAGCTCTATCATTGACATAGCGCGCTTTCAAATAACTACCGCGCATATATACTATGTAAATAATATAATATATATAACAGATTGCATATATATATATATATATATATATATATATATATATATATATATATACATTTTAAGCGAGATATTATGCGACCTAGGTTTTTACAATGTGGTTTCTTCAGGCGATTTGCAAAAAGTGATCTTAAAGTTTTTTTGTATTTTTTTCAGGAACGCTAACGTCACGGGGCTTTTTTTGGGACGGTCACGTAACGGAGAATTTTTGGACTCGCAATTTTTAAAATTAGAGGAAATTATAATATTTTCATCCATCGTTGTATGAATCTAGTAGGTATTTTATGGTATCGTTACACTTAGTCATAATTCTGTTCTTTCATTTAATAATTCAGTTTCAGCTTATGTTCTTTATCAATTCGAGGAAGAATAGACTGGATCCAAAATTGAAGATCTTTTCGGATTTGCTAAGAAAAAACACCGACACGGATATATAAAAACTAGTCAGTATTTTTATTATTATTATTTTTTTTCTATAGTGACCTATGGTGTGGAGTCAGAGTTTAGTTAATAGTAGACACACGAAGGAGCTGACAACTCAACTGCTGTCTGCAAACAGCTGAACCCAACTCTAAAAATCCTCTCTGTGACAGCTGACATAACTTAAATAGGTTGCCTCCTGATACCTGTAGTTTCTGGTTCACTCTGTCTCATCTCGTGCGCTGACTTTTTTTTATCCTGGTCGACAAAACAAAATTCTAGTTTGACAGATGTGTTTTGCGTCGTCAGATGCAAAATACACTTCCTGGCAAAATTCCACACCGACCAAGATATTAACTAATACTGCTTTCTTTTAGTATCTCGACTTTTCAATTTGTTCCCTCTACTGTGGCCAGGTATTGAACTCACAACTCATTGTCACTTGTTGGATCACTACACCAACGCTGTTATCCACTGGCACAGCCCACTTCTATGACAGGGAATGCTGGATACTCTCCTCACATATAAAGAAAAGACTTGAATCAACAGAAAAGTCGTCCTACGAAAGGATACCACGAACCGAACAGTTTTAAACAAAATAAAGACAAAAAAGAACTTCATATTAGACAACAGGAAGAGATGTTCTAAGGCGGAGGAAAAATGGCTAGGAAATTCAATATTAGAGGATAGATTGAAGGCAAAATGGACAGTACAAAACAAGGTATACTCTACATGGTGAGCCTTAGTAAATAGACGGCGGAATCAGCTTTAGAAGAAATAACAAAAACACAATTTATTAAGAGGTAAGAATGGCAGAAAATTGTAGAGTCATGATCGCGTACGTCCTGAAGAGAAACGGCATATATATATATATATATATATATATATATATATATATATATATATATATATTGTTTAATTACTTAGTTTTTGGTCATAATAAAATTAGAACAGTGCACATTTGTATTAAAAAGTGTTCAATACAATTATATTGTCGAACTTTTTAATATTTTCCAGTTGTAAACGAGTTATTACGCGACCCATTTGTCTACCATGATTGGGTGTCTTCAGGCGATTTTCACTAACAGATTTTACCGTTTACCTTCTTTTTTTACGAACGCTCACATAACAGTGTTTTTTTTAACGCGCACGTGGCAGGGAATTTTTGAACGCGCAATTTTTAAAATTACAAGAAATTATAACGTTTTCATCCATGGTTGTATAAATCTAATAGATAATTTTTAGTATGGTTACATTTAGTCATCATTTCCGTTCTTTCATTCAATAGTTCATTTATGTTTGGGAATAACATAATCTCTAACTTTTCTTCCTGGCACAGTCTACATATTTTGCTACTGTTGTAAGGCTTGGCTGTTTTTACTATACGCCACGTTATATATATATATTTTATTTTGGTCATTTAAGTCATGTACTTTTACCTTGTAAATGGCGTCTTCTTGCAAAGGTCCTTGGAATGGACATTTATTTTTGTCCATGCAGTTGCATTCATTATAAGTGGTCTTGTTTTATACGATGGCCAAAATAAAATATATTTTGGATCAACCAAAGACACCTTTAAGACCAGGTGGTTCAATCACAAGTGTACATTCAAAATAGAAAACTTAAAAAGCATTACAAAATTGACTAGCCACGTGTGCAAATTGAAAACAAAATATAGAAAAACCAGACATAACGTTATTAAAAAAACGGTAAACGGTAAAATCAGTTATTGAAAATCGCCTGAAGACACCACTCATGGTAGAAACCTGGATCGGGTAATAACTCATTTACAAATGGGAAATATATATATATATATATATATATATATATATATATATATAGAGAGAGAGAGAGAGAGAGAGAGGGAGAATTTGTAGGATGGTAGTGGATAAATTGTCCGATCGTCTGACGTGCTTAACAGATTTTACTAAATGTAATATTGTTATGGAGTAGTTTTCGCACTGAAACGTGCTATGTTTGTTGCTAATCGACTTAACGCACCCAAATTGTTAGGAACTTGGTAATCTTCCACTGAATGCTGACTTCTTAGTATTCGGCTAACTGGCGACTAGTTCTACTGAACTCCAATAGAACTCTAAAGATTTCCTATGAACTTCCCAAGAACTTCTCAAGAACTTTCTCCTGTTAACTTCTTGTTAACTGTTATTAATATAGGAGGGGGAGTCCATAATCTGAGGAATAGGTGTGTTTCCCCATAACAAATATCATCTTCTTTTATTATATAACATCGTAAATTATTTACACTATTATTGTTTACATATCAACACGAGGAAGAGACAGTTGAAATTTATAGAATGCATAATGAGAAGAGAGATCAAAGATCTGATACCCACAGTACAGACTAGGGTCAGGGGGCACAGAGGTAATCAACACATAATCTGATTAATGAGCTTCAGTAAATGGATAGCGGAACAGGGTTTAGGAGAAATTAACAAAAAAGACGAAATTTGGAGAGCCATCATCGCCTAGGTCCTGAAAAGACACGCCACATAGAAGAGAATCTTTTTCGAGTAAAAGGCACTGTTATCGTCCCTGTGTCAGTTTCATTCATCAATCGGTTAAATATTCCCTCTTTACTGGAATGAAATTCCAAATATAAAACCAAGGATTCAGCTTTGTTGTTTTTAATTGAATTTACAAACAGTTATAAATATAACATCCTGTATGTTTAATACAGGAAATACCTCTTACTTTTTGCTTACTATCATATCACGTTGAAACATCTGTTTCTGCACGAATATCAAAGTTAAGCAACGTCGAGCCTGATCAGTACCAATATGGGTGTTTTGGCAAATCTTCGTCACCAAGTTGTTGTGACCTGTTAGAAAAGAAGAAAGACACAGAAACAAGAAGGTAAGTTCTAACAATGTATTAAAATAACAAGAATATATATACAATTAAAGTGTTAGAAGTCAGTAGATAGAAGTGTAAGTCAGAACGGTATAGTTACGCTGCGTATCGACTGTCTCTAGACTGTCACACGACTGCCTCACAGCTGTGTCCTGGAAGTCACGCAGGTTAGTATTATATTGACGAAGGAAAAGTCCATTCACTGTAAATAGGGCGGCATAACAATGGGTAACCACTTGGGAATACCAGATGTTGTAAACTTAGATGTGTAGATGGTTTAATGAATAATGGCTTGGTATTGTTATTGTTTAGGAAGCCGTGTTTCAATTCACATTAGGTTAATTATATTTACTAAAGAGCGAACAGCCTTGGCAAAGGTATGAACCCACCTCTTTTCAAGTCTTACGGCCATATAACGTTGAAACACCAGTTTCCTTACGATCTCCAATGTTAAGCACTGTTGTGCCTCATCAGTACATACGTGGGTGTCTGTTTGAAAATATCTGATTCTTTTAAGCTTGGTTCTGCGGATAATGACAGTGGTTAGGAATTTTTAATCGGAGTGGCGAGTTCAAATTCAAGTTGGTTTCGTTATATCAATTTAAGAAGCGCATGAATCCATATCTTCTCTCCAGCTATGGATTAAGTAGTAAAACATCTATCAGTAAACCATTATTATCGCGAATGTTCTCGCAATATAAAACATTTCTGGCTTTAAATAACATTAAATTAGGTGATAACCAGTGGATAATGAATCAATCAATAAATGTTAATCATTAAAATGTCAGTAATAAAAATTTACATTGATGTGAAATAAAATTATATCACGAATATCCATAATACTTTCGACTTGTACGCATTACACTCATCCTAGGTTTAGTAAATATTCTCATGAAATTTTCAGCCATCTTGTGACGTATAAACGCTCATACTATTGAATTGTCTGCATATGTATGAGAATATACTGAAGCGTATTACAGTAGGGATTCTTATTTTGCGTCTCAGACATTTCAACTATCGCTTGTAATTATTTATATAAGTGTTCTTTTTATCCTCATTTCCAACAGAATTTGCTAGTTGCTTACATCTTTTCCCATGGTATTCTCACCATCCGTCCGTAGGATTTCACCTCTGTTGGCCCAAGTCTCATCTTCATTAACCAGCATTAACAGCCATATGGGCATATTAATATTATATAGCAATTCAGAACTATTTCCTTTGTCTTAAACTGTTGGGGCGTCACCCCTTTTTACACACTCTATGAACTCTTCCAAAGTATACAAATAATCCTGCCTACAGAGAATGGTAGTTGAGTAGTTGTACTCTACTACGACACTGTCAGCTCTCTGCCTTCGGATAGAGGGCGCTCTCTGCTTCCGAGCAGAGAGCAATAACCCAGTCGTGGTTCCGCCGAAGGGTAGAGGCACGACTGGGCAAAAATAGACAGACATTTTTTGGCCGGGCCAAATAGCCCGGAAATCCCAGTCCAAACTGACCATGTGTCATATGTTGCCCTTACTGGGAGGGACAACTAAATATAGAGTAGTTGTACTCTACTACGACACTGTCAGCTTTCTGCCTTCGGGAAGAGGGCGCTCTCTGCTTCCGAGCAGAGAGCAATAACCCAGTCGTGGTTCCGCCAAAGGGTAGAAGCACGACTGGGCAAAAATAGACAGATATTTTTTGACCGGGCCATATAGCCCGGAAATCCCAGTCCAAACTGACCATGTGTCACATGTTGCCCTTACTGGGAGGGACAGCTAAATAATGAGTAGTTGTAGTTGTCTGTTGGGTTGTTGTTGTTAGAGCAGTTGAACCGCCGCTCGTTGGTCAGCAGGAATATGGACTGTTACCCGGAATTGCTTCTTGTATATATTTGACTCCTACTAACAAGTATTCCTGAATACACTAACCGTGTACAGATTGTATATCTTTTATTCAATATATTTACATTTTTCCACTCATATCTGTTTTTGTTATTATATTGTGTGGTTTTCTAAACAAGAATTCACAACAATTTGGCGACGAAGATTCGAAGAAGTTCACGCGGAGAGAAGAAATTCAAGTCAGGCGCCAAACAACAATTTGGCGACGAAGGATTCGTACAAGTTCACGCTGAGGAAAAAATACATTCTCGCCAAACAACAATTTGGCGACGAGGATTCTAACAAGTGCACAAGGAGGAAAAAAGACGTTGTCACATCAGTCGTAAAGAGCAAATTAATGACAAAAAAGAACGAACTTACGCATAACACCAAAGAAAAAACTTAGCGTCACTTGAAATTTTCAAGATACACATCCATATAATAGGACTGATATGACATAAGTGTTCATTACTATTTTCTTTGTTATTGTATTTTGAAAACTGTGGTCTGTAATATGTGGACATTTATAGTAACCTACATATTAACCTGTACTTTTAATCTTGAGTAGGTCTCATAGTTTGTTTTTTTAATCGTTTCACCCCAAGCAAGGCGGTAAAGCCACTGATGTGCAGGGGTCTACATAAGAGTAAAAAACCTAGATTGGAAGAGAGTAAAGGGAAAGACGAACCGGTTACAAAGAAGCAAGAGAAGGGTGGGAATACAGGTGTGGTGACAATTGCAAAGGTAGAGAGAAAGGAAAACATATACAGGGTGATGTAGAAAGAAATAGTCAACTGATTAAGTGATGGGTATTGACATTGCATTTAAATTCCTGGTGGGTGTAGCCGTCAGGAAAGCAAGAATATGGAAGAAAGTTCCACAAGCGGGAAGTGCGAGAACAGAAGCTGTTGGAATAGAATTGTTATCTGCATTTGATTGATCAAACTGTCAATGAGTGGGACCCATTTGCCAGTCTGGTTGCACGAGTAAACACCTGTGCCAGGGGCACCAGTGACTTAATTTTGGCAAAAGCATTTGAAATGGCACTCTCTCAACGATCTGCTCAATGATCAATACTACATACAATGTGGTTTCAATATAATTAGCCGTAAATGTTTAGTTAGGCTGATACCAACTATAGAATAAACAACCTACATTACTCATCGATATGACTGAGCTTACAATTTAAAATTCGTCAGGTCTGCTTGGTTATTATGCACATTAGTGCATCCAACAGTAAATAACATCTCTAGAAATATCACCAGCTTCCTTCTTTGTAAAAGAAGACACAACATTACGTAATTTTAATTCTAACTTAAAATAAGCTTTCGTTATTTACACTGCGATCGTTGCCTGTCAGGATTTAGTTGTCGAAGATATGAAATCAAAACTTATTTATAAATGGAACTTTGTCTCGCTGTGTGTGTATGTGTCTGTATGTGTCCGTTACCTATAAACTCCGAAACGGGTGAACCGATTTTCTTGAAAATTTACACAGTTGTACTATAAGCGTCTGCGAGTGTTCTTAGCTAGATGTTGTGTCGAGGTACTCCCGATAAATATCGAAAATCGATAATCGAAAAAATCGGATTATAGAAGGAGTGGTCCGTTTTAATCAAATTTGATACACTCATAGACAAAGACATAAGAAACGATATTCAGAAGTTTCAAGGTTGCAGTTCTTACAATAGTGCAGAAAATCGATAATATATATATATATATATATATATATATATATATATATATAAGGCAAGAGATTTGTGTGTGTGTCTGTTTATCTGTCTGCATGTCCTTTATACAAATCCACAATTTTTATTCGATTCTCACCAAACTACACACAAATATTCTTTAGGCTGAGTCTGAGCTCCAGGACCATGGATTTAGTTTTAAAGCTTTCATTACTCCCGAGCAACAACGGGTTACACTGCTAGTACCTACATAATTAATAGTGATACATAATAATATGATCAACAGAGTAAAGGAAAATGCATTCACATTAGAAAAAGTGATAAACTGATACTTGAGAAGTATAATTTTCTTGTAAACCTCTTTAAAAAAATATTTTATAAACGTCAATGGAGAGTAACGATGCTCGCTCAATGAATGATGGATGCTCCTCGTATGGAAACGGGTAATTTCCCGATTACTATAAACATATCACGGATCGAATTCAGTTTAGGTAATAACTATATATACGCCTTAAAATGTTCTGGATCTATGCGATCGAAGGTTATAACGAAGCAACTGACAGGGTTCACCCACGAAATGGAGAAATTGACGAACGCAAAAAACAAGAACGGATGTACAGAGAGATGACGCAAATCGAATCAAACTTAAACAGTAAAAAAGATGACGCAAATCGAATCAAACTTAAACAGTAAAAGAGATGACGCAAATCGAATCAAACTTAAACAGTAAGAGAGATGACGCAAATCGAATCAAACTTAAACAGTAAAAGAGATGACGCAAATCGAATCAAACTTAAACAGTAAAAGAGATGACGCAAATCGAATCAAACCTAAACAGTAAGAGAGATGACGCAAATCGAATCAAACCTAAACAGTAAGAGAGATGCCGCAAATCGAATCAAACTTAAACAGTAAAAGAGATGCCGCAAATCGAATCAAACTTAAACAGTAAAAGAGATGACGCAAATCGAATCAAACTTAAACAGTAAAAGAGATGACGCAAATCGAATCAAACTTGAACAGTAAAAGAGATGACGCAAATCGAATCAAACTTGAACAGTAAAAGAGATGACGCAAATCGAATCAAACTTGAACAGTAAAAGAGATGACGCAAATCGAATCAAACTTAAACAGTAAAAGAGATGACGCAAATCGAATCAAACTAGAACAGTAAAAGAGATTACGCAAATCGAATCAAATTTGAACAGTAAAAGAGATGACGCAAATCGAATCAAACTTAAACAGTGAAAGAGATGACGCAAATCGAATCAAACTTAAACAGTAAAAGAGATGACGCAAATCGAATCAAACTTAAACAGTAAAAGAGATGAGGCACATCGAATCAAACTTAAACAGTAAAAAATTGTAAAAGTCACAATGACTGTAGAAAGGCAAAAAGATTCTAAAATCATTCACAGTCCGGTATACGACCAGAATGATTTACGACCGACGGGTCGTAACCAATCGTGGTTGTATCTTGCCGGTGCCCTGAAAATAAAGAGATATCTCTTGAGCATTTCAGTCTGTAGCAACAGCATGAATGAAAAACACAACTCAAAACAAGAGTAAATGACTATATAGTTAACCCAGTTATTTTCTATACTACAAAACAAAACAGATCTGAAAAGGAAAATGCATCAATTCTAAAAAACAGCGAAAATTGAGATTTGGGAAGTTTAATTTCCTGTAAATTTCTCATAAGATAAATATTTTATAAGTGTCAATCGAGATTAACGCTGTTTGCTCAATGAATGATGGATGATCCGCGTATGGAAACGGGTAATATGTAAAGATGTGAAAGATTCTGAACCTTTGCGATGGACAGTTTTAACAAAACAACGAATTTAGCCTATTCACGAAATGAATAAATTGCTATATATGTGAATACAGATAAGGGAAGAAGCAGGTACAGATGAGGAAGCGACGAGCGCAAATGAGGAAGTGGCGAGTAAGTTTGTTGAATATCTGGATGGATAAATTACGGATGAAGGTTACCTAGCAGAAAAAAAAAAACATTAATGTTTTTTTTTATCATATCACTCCGAGCAAGGCGGTAACGCCACTGATGTGCAAGGGGCTACATAAGAGTAAAAGGATTAGAGGAGAGTGAGGAGAAGGATGAATCAAACGGGATTGTTTAGGAAATGGATGCCAGTGCGCTCTTACAGCAACAAAGAAACCAGAAGAATGTCTGGATTTAAAGCATTTAGAAATAGTATGACTGCTTCTTGATGGTAACATCGCAGGGTTTATGTTGAAGTTTATATTAATGTATGACTCAGAAAACACGAGGATGTTCGAGAGTGTAGACAAACACACTCTGCCCGTCGTTTTTTCTATCTAACCGTAAAGCATGCATGGTTCTCTTGCCTCGATCAAAAATCTGCCGAGGCTGACAAAGCAAATCTCGCTGCCGAGCTTGAAAAGGACCTCCAATCCGTAGTGGACTGGAGTAAGAAATGGCTCGTGAATTTTAATGCTTCCAGACGAAGCTGCTATCTATTAACCATCATAGACAATCGGTTCTACCCCCCCCCCACTCCCAATCAGCACGGATCATGCTAGTCTCTCTGAAAGTAAAACACTATGCCTCCTCGGGTTAACTTTCACAACAAACCTCGAGTAGAATGACTATATCAAATCCATAGCTAAATCCGCTGCTAAGAAAGTCGGTTCTCTGTGCAGGACCAGAATGCCTTTCCTGTCTGAAACAATCCTGCGGATATACAAATCTACCATCCGCCTGTGTATTGAATATTGCGACCATATGTGGTCGGGTTCTCCTGCTATCCCCCTAGGTGTCCTTGACAAAATCAAACGGAGAATCTGTAATGTGATTGATCCCGAATTTGCAGCTCAGATACAATCATTTTCTCACCAGTGCAATGTGGCTTCCCAGTGTCTCTTCTACAAATACTTTCACGGTATCTGCTCCGATGAACTTAGCTTGGAGCGATATGATTATTAAAAAAAAATTCTATACTATTATAATGTAGATATAAAGTGGGGGAACAATTCAACATTACAATCAACATATATACTGATCCCTCACTATATGGCCAGAGTCATACTTCTCTTACCATCGCCCGTGCATTGAATACTGCTGCCATATCTGGTCGGGTGCTCTTGCTGTCCACCTAAGGGTATTTGACAAAATCAAACGGAGAATCTGTAATGTGATCGATCCCGACTTGGTAGCTCAGATACACTCACTTTCTCACCGGTGCAATGTGGCTTCCCACTGTCTCTTCTACAAATACTTTCACGGTTTCTGCTCCGATGAACTTAGCTCACTGGTCCCCCCTGTATATGAATTTACACGAGCCAGAAGTTTAGCAACTAGATCCCACCCACTACTGGCAAACCAATAAAATGTAAACGCAAATTCTACTCCAGCAGCTTCTTTTCTCGCACTTCTCGCCTGTGGAATTCCCTTACGTTTAATTGCTTTCCCGGCAGCAACAATCTCAAAGAATTTAAATGGAAAGTCAACAGTCATCTCCTATCTCACTAACTTGCATCCTCTCTCTCTCTCTCTCTCTCATGGTCTCATCTCATGTCTTTAATATTCTTATCCATCTCTTAACCGCTTCCTGACACACCCTGTATTCTTTCTCATAACTTTCCTCCTTTGTAACCCCCTGCACAACAGTGGCAGCATAATGCCTTGCTTTTGGCGATACGATTATAAAGAAAAAAAAACCTCACCTTGTTTATCTATACACTAGTAATATAGCCCGGCGTTGCTTGGGTGTAATGAAATCTTTAAAACTAATCCATGGTCCAGGAGCTCAGACTCTTTGGACGTTGGCACGAAAGACTAAAAAGCAATAGTTGTTTCCAGTTAAAGCAAAACCGTAGACTGAAAGAAAAATGGATGTAAGTCAAATTTTGATTTCCTGGTATCGTTATCAAATAAGTTTTTTTCGTTGTAAGCTGAATTTTGAAGGCTAAATAAGTCCTCTGAGTAAATGGTATCATGGGTGAGGATAAGAACTACAATTATACCTACTTAGAGCCAAACCCGAAGCACAAACTAAAATAAAAGGGCGGAAAAACTGATTTTGGTCAGACCCGGTATCATGCCTTTTATATATATATATATATTATCGATTTTCTGCACTATTGTAAGAACTGAAACCTTGAAACTTCTGAATATCGTTTCTTGTGTCTTTGCCTATGAGTGTATCAAATTTGATTAAAATCGGACCACTCCTTCTATAACCTGATTTTTTCGATTATCGATTTTCGATATTTATCGGGGGTAATCTATCTAAGAACACTCGCAGATGCTTATGGTACAACTGTGTAAATTTTCAAGGAAATCGGTTCAGCCGGTTCAGATTCTATAGGTAACGGATACATACACACACACAGACACACAGACAAAGTTCCATTTATAAATAAGTTTAGATGTGTGGTGTGTGTGTGTGTGTGTGTGTGTGTGTGTGTGTCTGTGTGTGTGTGTGTGTGTGTGTGTGTGTGTGTGTGTGTGTGTGTGTGTGTGTCTGTAAAGTATTTTCAGATAGTGTATAAAGTATACACTAGATAGAAAATACTTTATAGATAAAGTATTTTCAGATAGCTATAACGGAACAAAAAATTGTTAAACAATCAAGATTGTGCGTCCATCTATGAGGAAACTTGGTTTTCTATATTGCATAATACTCAAATCGCGTTTCATTTGCGAGTTCTCGAGGCAATCTATTTAAAATTAGATCGTCCTAGTCTGTGCAGGCAAAAGTGACCGTTTCAAAGGATCTTTGAGACTCTTAGAGGGAATGTGAGTTTCCCTTTTTTCAAATTTTATTAACTCATTTGGAGCTGTGATTTACACCCCCTTACGTTTTAATTAATTTAATAAATTTAATTTTAAACGAGCTTCAACTTTTCTTCTGTTGATGTTTCCATTTGTTTTATGCCCCTTTAATTAAAAGAGCCAACGAATGTCCCATGAATAAGTGTTGGCCAAAAGAAATCTAAGGTCTATAAGTAAAAAAATAATGAAAATAATTACGACGTCCTGTTTGTTCATATATATATATATATGTCAGGACAGACTGGATTCTATAGCCTTGGGTGGTAACCCTGTAGCTATAGAGGGCTGGTTAATGTTTCTTGGTTCGGCCTTGTGCGAGACTTAATCGAACTCCCAAGAGCTTACAAGTTATATCCAGGATTATCATCAGAAGGTTTTCATGAGAAGTTTAGTAGAGGTTGGAATGTGCGAATTAGTGTAGATTATATTTTGCATTTTAAAATAGAAATTTATTAAGAGGAAAAATTAACACAAGTTGTAGAAGTTAATGTGCAATTAAAGTATTAAAGATGTTAAGAGTAGATTTCGTGTATCAAGCGTTGAAAAATTGTTCGTAGTAGTAATTGTTGAAAGAGTATATGCGTACGTACGTATGTATATATGTATTCAGTAGGAATGTCTTTGGATGGAGATGAAGAAGTAAAAGGTATCAGTATGAATGTCCGAGTTGACCTGAAGCATCTCCCGTTACATTTTAGCGGTGTCTCACGCTGCTCCCATCTGAGTCTGTTATTGGCGCTGATCGGGGCCTTTCATAGTATTCAGATTTTCGCACTTGCTCGCGAAGTCCTCAGTCCTTGAATGTCGCTTTCATTGGTCAAAAATAAATTTCACACCTACTTGCGATATCTGGTTTCTTTAAGCACATGGAAAATCTTTTTTCTATTTGGGAAAAAACTAGGATTTCACACGTCATTGGGAATTTTTGTAAAACTGAAGAAGAGGGTTGATTTTAATTCTTAGTTTCTTATCCCTACAACTCCTATAGAAAAAAGAAAGACTTTAAATTGGGAATTTTTGTAAAACTGAAGAAGAGGGTTGATTTTAATTCTTAGTTTCTTGTCCCTACAACTCTTCTAGAAAAAAGAAAGACTTTAAATTGGGAATTTTTGTAAAACTGAAGAAGAGGGTTGATTTTAATTCTTAGTTTCTTATCCCTACAACTCCTCTAGAAAAAAGAAAAACTTTAAATTGGGAATTTTTGTAAAACTGAAGAAGAGGGTTAATTTTAATTCTTAGTTTCTTATCCCTACAACTCCTATAGAAAAAAGAAAGACTTTAAATTGGGAATTTTTGTAAAACTGAAGAAGAGGGTTGATTTTAATTCTAGTTTCTTATCCCTACAACTCTTCTAGAAAAAGAAAGAATTTAAATTGGGAATTTTTGTAAAACTGAAGGAAGAGGGTTGATTTTAATTCTAGTTTTCAGTCCCTACAACTCTTCTAGAAAAAAGAAAGACTTTAAATTGGGAATTTTTGTAAAACTGAAGAAGAGGGTTGATTTTAATTCTTAGTTTCTTATCCCTACAACTCCTCTAGAAAAAAGAAAAGACTTTAAATTGGGAATTTTTGTAAAACTGAAGAAGAGGGTTGGATTTTAATTCTTAGTTTCTTATCCCTACAACTCTAAAAAGAAGAAAGACTTTAAATTGGGAATTTTTGTAAAACTGAAGAAGAGGGTTGATTTTAATTCTTAGTTTCTTATCCCTAAGCAACTCTTCTAGAAAAAAAGAAAGACTTTAAATTGGGAATTTTTGTAAAACTGAAGAAGGTTGATTTTAATTCTTAGTTTCTTATCCCTACAACCTCTAGAAAAAAGAAAAACTTTAAATTGGGAATTTTTGTAAACTGAAGAAGAGGGTTGATTTTAATTCTCAGTTTCTTATCCCTACAACTCCTCTAGAAAAAAAGAAAAACTTTAAATTGGGAATTTTTGTAAAACTGAAGAAGAGGGTTGATTTTAATTCTTAGTTTCTTATCCCTACAATTCCTCTAGAAAAAGAAAGACTTTAAATTGGGAATTTTTGTAAAACTGAAGAAGAGGGTTGATTTTAATTCTTAGTTTCTTATCCCTACAACTCTTCTAGAAAAAAAAAGAAAGACTTTAAATTAAAATTTTTGTAAAACTTAACAGAAAATAGATTTTTAATTCTTAGTTTCTTATCCCTACAACTCTTCTAGAAAAAAAGAAAGAATTTAAATTGGGAATTTTGTAAAACTGAAGAAGAGGGTTGATTTTAATTCTTAGTTTCTTATCCCTACAACTCTTCTGGGAAAAAAGAAAGGAATTTAAATTGGGAATTTTTGTAAAACTGAAGAAGAGGGTTGATTTAATTCTTAGTTTCTTATCCCTACAATCTTCTAGTAGAAAAAAAGAAAGAATTTAAATTGGGAATTTTTGTAAAACTGAAGAAGAGGGTTGATTTTAATTTGCTTCTTGTCCCTACAACTTTCTAGAAAAACAGTGATTCTTTATATTTAAATTTCTTTAAAAATCAACAGAGGTTGATTTTAATTTTAGTTTCTTATCCCTAAAACTCCTCTAGAAAAAGAAAGACTTAAATTTCAAATTTTTGTAAAACTGAAGAAGAGGGTTTAGATTTTAATTTTAAGCCTCTTAGTCCCTACAACCCCTTCTAGAAAAAAGAAAGACTTTAAATTGGGAATTTTGCAAACTGAAGAAGAGGGTTTATTTCACTCTTAGTTTCTTATCCCTACAACTCCTCTAAAAAGAAGAAAGACTTTAAATTGGGAAATTTTGTAAACTTGTAAGAAGAGTGCTGATTTTAAACCCTAGTTTTTATCCTATAACTTTCAGAAAAAGAAGAAAGACTTTAATTGGGAATTTTTAGAAATTCAAAGGTGAGGGCTGATTTTAATTCTTAGTTTTTTATCCCTACAACTCCTCTAGAAAAAAGAAAGACTTAAACTGGGAATTTTTGTAAAACTGGAAGAAGGAGGGTTGATTTTAATTTAGTTTTTATCCCTACAACTCTAGAAAAAAAAGAAAAACTTTAAATTGGGAATTTTTTAAAACTGAAGAAGAGGTTTGATTTCATTCTAGTTTCTTGTCCCTACAATTCCTCTAGAAAAAAGAAAGTCTTTAAATTTGGAATTTTTGTAAAACCGAAGAAGAGGGTTGATTTTAATTCTTAGTTTCTTATCCCTACAACTCTCTGAAAAAAAGAAAGACTTTAAATTGGGTAAATTTTGTAAACTTGAAGAAGAGGGCTGATTTTAATTCTTAGTTTCTTATCCTGTAATCCCTTCTAGAAAAAAGAAAGAATTTAAATTGGGAATTTGCAAAACTGAAGAAGAGGGTTGATTTTAATTCTTAGTTTCATCCCCACAACTCTTCTAGAAAGAAAGAATCTCTAAATTGGGAATTTTGCAAACCATGAAGAGGGTTGATTTTAATTCTTAGTTTTTATCCTTAAGCAACCTTTCTAGAAAAAAGAAAGAATTTAACTTAGAATTTTTGCAAACCTTGTATAAGAGGGTTGATTTTAATTCTGCTTTTGTCCTACAAATCTTCTAGAAAAAGAAAGATTTAGACATTGGGGAATTTTAAAATGGAAGAAGAGGCTGATTTAATTTCAATTTCTATCCCTAAAACCCCAAAAAAAAGAAAGACTTTGTAAATTGTAATTTTTGTAAAACTAGAAGCAATATGGTTGATTTTAGACTTAGTTTTTATCCTAAATCTCTCAGAAAAAAAGAAAGACTTTAAATTGGGAATTTTTTTAAAAAACTGGCATGAAGAGGTTGATTTTAATTTTTAGTTTCTTATCCCTACAACTCCTATAGAAAAAAGAAAGACTAACTAAATTTTTGTAAAACTGAAGGAAGAGGGTTGATTTTAATTTAGTTTCTGTCCCTACAACTCTCTAGAAAGAAAGACTTTAAATTGGGAATTTTTGTAAAACTGAAGAAGAGGGTTGATTTTTAATTCTTGTGTTTCTTATCCTCAATAACTCTTCTAGAAAAAAGAAAGAATTTAAATTGGAAAATTTTGGTAAACTGTTAAAGAGGGCTGATTTTAATTCTTAGTTTTATCCCTACAACTCCTCTAGAAAAAGAAAGACTTTAAATTGGGAATTTTTGTAAGAACTGAAGAAGAGGGTTGATTTTAATTTTAGTTTATCCCCACAACTCCTATAGAAAAAAGAAAACTTTAAATTGGGAATTTTTGTAAAACTGAAGAAGAGGGGTTAATTTTAATTCTTAGTTTCTTATCCCTACAACTCCTATAGAAAAAAGAAACATTTTAAATTGGGAATTTTTGTAAAACTGAAGAAGAGGGTTGATTTTAATTCTTAGTTTCTTATCCCTACAACTCTTCTAGAAAAAAGAAAGAATTTAAATTGGGAATTTTTGTAAAACTGAAGAAGAGGGTTGATTTTAATTCTTAGTTTCTTATCCCTACAACTCTTCTAGAAAAAAGAAAGACTTTAAATTGGGAATTTTTGTAAAACTGAAGAAGAGGGTTGATTTTAATTCTTAGTTTCTTATCCCTACAACTCCTCTAGAAAAAAGAAAGACTTTAAATTGGGAATTTTTGTAAAACTGAAGAAGAGGGTTGATTTTAATTCTTAGTTTCTTATCCCTACAACTCCTCTAGAAAAAAGAAAGACTTTAAATTGGGAATTTTTGTAAAACTGAAGAAGAGGGTTGATCTTAATTCTTAGTTTCTTATCCCTACAACTCCTTTAGAAAAAAAAAAGACTTTAAATTGGGAATTTTTGTAAAACTGAAGAAGAGGGTTGATTTTAATTCTTAGTTTCTTATCCCTACAACTCCTCTAGAAAAAAGAAAGACTTTAAATTGGGAATTTTTGTAAAACTGATGAAGAGGGTTGATTTTAATTCTTAGTTTCTTATCCCTACAACTCTTCTAGAAAAAAGAAAGAATTTAAATTGGGAATTTTTGTAAAACTGAAGAAGAGGGTTGATTTTAATTCTTAGTTTCTTATCCCTACAACTCTTCTAGAAAAAAGAAAGAATTTAAATTGAGAATTTTTGTAAAACTGAAGAAGAGGGTTGATTTTAATTCTTAGTTTCTTATCCCTACAACTCTTCTAGAAAAAAGAAAGAATTTAAATGGGGAATTTTTGTAAAACTGAAGAAGAGGGTTGATTTTAATTCTTAGTTTCTTATCCCTACAACTCTTCTAGAAAAAAGAAAGAATTTAAATTGGGAATTTTTGTAAAACTGAAGAAGAGGGTTGATTTTAATTCTTAGTTTCTTGTCCCTACAACTCTTCTAGAAAAAAGAAAGAATTTAAATTGGGAATTTTTGTAAAACTGAAGAAGAGGGTTGATTTTAATTCTTAGTTTCTTATCCCTACAACTCCTCTAGTAAAAAGAAAGACTTTAAATTGGAAATTTTTGTAAAACTGAAGAAGAGGGTTGATTTTAATTCTTAGTTTCTTATCCCTACAACTCCTCTAGAAAAAAGAAAGACTTTAAATTGGGAATTTTTGTAAAACTGAAGAAGAGGGTTGATTTTAATTCTTAGTTTCTTATCCCTACAACTCCTCTAGAAAAAAGAAAGACTTTAAATTGGGAATTTTTGTAAAACTGAAGAAGAGGGTTGATTTTAATTCTTAGTTTCTTATCCCTACAACTCCTCTAGAAAAAAGAAAGACTTTAAATTGGGAATTTTTGTAAAACTGAAGAAGAGGGTTGATCTTAATTCTTAGTTTCTTATCCCTACAACTTCTTTAGAAAAAAAAAAGACTTTAAATTGGGAATTTTTGTAAAACTGAAGAAGAGGGTTGATTTTAATTCTTAGTTTCTTATCCCTACAACTCCTCTAGAAAAAAGAAAGACTTTAAATTGGGAATTTTTGTAAAACTGAAGAAGAGGGTTGATTTTAATTCTTAGTTTCTTATCCCTACAACTCCTCTAGAAAAAAGAAAGACTTTAAATTGGGAATTTTTGTAAAACTGAAGAAGAGGGTTGATTTTAATTCTTAGTTTCTTATCCCTACAACTCTTCTAGAAAAAAGAAAGGGAATTTTAAATTGGGAAGTTTTGTTTTAAAACTGAAGAAGAAAAAAGGGTTGATTTTAATTAAAACTTAAGTTTCTTATTTATCCCTACAACTCCTCTAGAAAAAAGAAAGACTTTAAATTGGGAATTTTTGTAAAACTGAAGAAGAGGGTTGATTTTAATTCTTAGTTTCTTATCCCTACAACTCCTATAGAAAAAAGAAAGACTTTAAATTGGGAATTTTTGCAAAACTGAAGAAGAGTGTTGATTTTAATTCTTAGTTTCTTATCCCTACATCTCCTCTAGAAAAAAGAAAGACTTTAAATTGGGAATTTTTTTAAAACTGAAGAAGAGGGTTGATTTTAATTCTTAGTTTCTTATCCCTACAACTCCTCTAGAAAAAAGAAAGACTTTAAATTGGGAATTTTTGTAAAACTGAAGAAGAGGGTTGATTTTAATTCTTAGTTTCTTATCCCTACAACTCCTATAGAAAAAAGAAAAACTTTAAATTGGGAATTTTTGTAAAACTGAAGAAGAGGGTTGATTTTAATTCTTAGTTTCTTATCCCTACAACTCCTCTAGAAAAAAGAAAGACTTTACATTGAAAAGTGTATGTAGACGCGAAAGATCACATTCTATGCAGCTAAGGAAAGGATCGTTGCATTGGTGTAATGATTTCGAACATGGTCGATTCGTTAGCATTGTGTCATTGTACCAATGTGACTTGGAGTTAAAATATATCAAAAGAGTGTTTATTATTGCACTAGTTCCATCAACTAGTTTTATCGCTAGTATGTAGCGCTATTGTCATTTCTATTTTGGTACTATAAGAGAGTTTCAAATATCGACACACAGGCCTCGATCTGAAAAGCATTTATTGATGTCGAAATCGATGGGAAAAGATCCGAATATGGCAAGAATGAAAATAAAATTTATCTTTTGGTAACATCATCCAGAAAATGGTCTTAACTCGCAAGAAATATTTTTCTCACTGGAAAACTTTCAGGAAGTGCGCTCATAAAAAAAAAATTATATTTTCGATTTCCCAGTACTCTTTTGTGATCAGAGAGTGAGAGAGACATTAATGCAGCGGCTACAAGCAATTCGTCCTCTCACCAATAATACGACAAATAATGAAAGTAAACCAGAGGTGAAATATATTTGGTTTATATATAGAAAAACTTAGCCTGGAAATAACAGACTATTAAAATGGCAGTAAAGGCAACTTGGACAATTAAATATATGGCATGACTTTTATTATATGCAATACATTTTTTAATACAAAACTAGAAGACATCTTTAGTTTCCTAAAATAAAACATGAAACAAAAATGACTTTAATCAAAATCTGACTATAACTGAACATTAAAGATTTTATAGAAAAATATACATTTTTGAAGGAAAAAAATATTATCAGCAATACATTCTTGAATTCAAAACCAGAAGACATCTTCAGTTTTCTAAAATTAGAAAACAATATTTTATCAAAATTTGACAAAATCGATCTTCTTACAAGAACCAAACATTAAAACTTATCCTAAAACCCCGCCTTTTTGGCATTAAATTTTTTTTTAATCATTTCACCCCAGGCAAGGTCTAAATACCACTGATGTGCGGGGGGGGGGGGGCTACATAACTGAAAGAAAATTAATTAGAGGAGGGAGAAGAGGATTACAAACCAATTAGGAAGAAGCAATAGAAAGATGAAAATGCAGGTTTGATGACAGTTGCAAGGGGGGGAGAGAAAGGGAAGGATATACGGGGTGGGGGAAGGGCTAGAGTCAAGTGGTTAGTAGATGAGTATTGACATTGCATTTAAATTTCTGGAGGTTGTAGCCGTCAGGAAAGCAAGAATATGGGAGCGAGTTCCACAGGCGGGAAGTGCGAGAGAAGAAGCTGCAGGAGTAGAATTGTCGTCTGCATTTGGCTAACCTAACTGTGAATGGGTGGGACCCAGTTACCATTCTGGTTGCACGAGTAAACACCCGTTGAGGAGGCACCAGTGACTTAAGTTCGTCTGAGCAGAAGCCATGAAAGTACTTATAGAACAGACAAAGGGAGGCCACATCTCGTCGGTGGGGAAGTGGCTGTAGTCGAGCCGCCAAGTCAGCACTTATCACGTTACTAACTCTATTTTGGAGCCTGTCGAGAACACTGAGGTGAGCGGCAGGGGCGCCTGACTATAAATGGCAGCAGTACTCCATGCAGGGTCGAATGGTAGACTTGTATATATGCAGGATGGATTCAAGCGGAAAGAACGTCCTGGATCGACACAGTGACCTAACCTTCTTAGCAGTGGATTTAGCTATGGATTCGCTGTAGCGGTTCCGCTTGACATCAGAAGAGAGGGTAAGGCCGAGGAGGTGCAGTGTATTGCACTCAGGGAGAATCGCTTGGTCCATGCTTATGGGAGGCAGGAGAGGTTGCCTGTGATGGTTGACAGACAACAGCTTGGTCTTGGACGCATTGAATTTGACAAGCCACTTCTTGCCCCAATTCACCACAGAGTGTAGATCCCGTTCAAGGTCAGCAGCGAGGTTGTGTCTGTCCGCCATGCCAGGTTTCTTACTGGAGCGGGAGTATATTGTCGTGTCATTTTCGTAGATGCCTACTTGGGACTTGATCTCATCTGGGAGGTCATTGATGAAAATAAGGAAGAGCGTCGGGTCCAGGATGGAGCCCTGGGGGACACCGGCATTCGTGCTGTAGGATGAAGAGGCATGTCCATTCCAACGACCTTCATTTTGCGGTTGTTTAAAAAAGACTGGATTAGGTCTAACGGGTGTCCGGTAATGCCGTAACCCCGTAGCTTGCAAAGGAGGCCAGAGTGTCAAACCCTGTCAAAAGCCTTGGAGATGTCCAGAGCATCTGCACGAGTCTCGCCTGACTCATCGAGGGTTGTAGCATGTACTCCGTAAAGGTTGTTAGCATATCGGCAGTGGACCTGGCAAAGCGGAAGTCATATTGCTTGTCAGAGAAGAGTTTGTGGGCTGTAAGATGTTGAACTATTTCAGCATTGATTATGGCCGCGAACACTTTCCCGAATATGGGTAGAAGACTGATAGGCCGATAGTTGGATGGGTCCGAGGGTTCACCACAATTCTTAAAAACAGGAGCGGCTGAAGAGAACTTCCAGCATACAGGAAAACAGGAAGCAGAAAGGCAGTAGTTAAACAGTTCAGAGAGGACAAGGGAGAGTTCAGGGGAACACCTCTTAAGGACTATCACCGGAATTCCGTCGTCACCGCTCGCCTTATGGGGGTCAAGTTTTGAAATTACTCGGGATACTACCTTCGGGGTGATATTTACGTCGTGCAGTTTGGCCTCAGTTCTAACGGGGAAGTCGGGTGAGCTTATTCCAGATGAGTCAAACGTGGAGTTGGATGAGAATCTGCGGGCAAAGCACTCAGCTTTGTCCGCAGATGATGTGAGAACCTCAAATTCATGGATTAAAGGAGGTATAGAGGATTTGCAGTTGTTAAGCATCCGTTTGCATATCTGCCAGTAGTCCTTGGAGCCGAACTTGCGGTCAGCTATGCGCTGTTGCAGTCTCTCAGCGAACAACCGTTTGACGTCATTCAGGATTCTCTTGTACTTATTGCGAGCAGACGTGAATAGGCGCCTATTGTGATCAGATGACTGGCTCCTGAATAGTCGGAAGTAATGGTTCCTGTGGGCAATGGCGGCCGAACAGGCAGGAGAGAACCACGGAGAGGAATGAGGTTTTAGGCAATGCTTCCTGGTGGGTATGACGGCATCAATGCCAGCTTTCACCCATGACGAGACCTCAGATGCACAGTCATCAACTGGGAGATCGAACACTTTTCCCCAAAGGACGTCGCAGAGGAAATCGCGAAATGCATCCCAGTCAGCCTTTTGGTATCGGTAGGAGGTCCTATAGGTAGGAAGCTCCTGAGGGGGTGAGAGTGAAAAGAAATACTGAGAGAGACAACAGCATGCTCAGAGTTGCCAAGCGGACAAAGCTACGAGACTTGACAGGCGTCCGGAGCAGAGGTAAAACATATATCTAGTAGTGAGGAGTGTCCGGAGGGAGTGCTTGGAAAGCGAGTGGGGACGTCCACGACTTGCGTAAGGGATTGGGAAATAGCGAAGTTCATGGCGTGGGCACCCGCTAGATCAGTAACAGAGTCTTTAAGTCACTCAGAGTGATGGGCGTTGAGATCTCCGAATACAAATATGTGAACTAATGGGTGGCAGGAAATAGCCTTATCAATGTTGTCAGCAATGCTATCTAGAAGGGAGCAGTCAGGAGAGGAGGGAGAACGGTACAGAAAGAATAAGTAACTAACCGAACTGAGGAGAGACAGACGGAGACATACATACAGCAGATTCATGTGAAGTCACCCTAGCTATGGGGAGGTGTTCGCTGACGTAGATCCCCAGCCCATGCATGTGGACAGTGGAATCCTTCCTTAAGAGGGGGAGATAGCCAGGGATGGAGAGGTCAGAGGAGGGAATAGAAGAGTTGAGGTTAGTTTCGCCAAGCGCTAGGATGTCCGGGAACTTTTCATGAAGGAAAGCTTCTACGCTAGGAAAGTTAGTACGAATGCCCCGGATATTAGTGAAGGAAAACCCACAGAGGGTGATATGTCATTAAGCAAAACTGAAAACTCAATAAAACTTTCACTTTGGTACTAGAAGATACTAGAGTGCACTTTTAAGGAGCAATATACATATCTATATATATATATATATATATAGTCATCCGCAGACAGATCTGTTTTGCTGTATCACAGCTCATCAGTACGGTTAGCCAGCCGATTGCCTTTTACCCAGGATTGAAACCCGACCGAATTGGTGTCAGTCGGCGATTATACCTCTGAGCTATGGGAGCTCGGTAGAAGAAGGAGAACTTTTTAGCGCGTATATTATCATTATATACGCCCAATAGTTGAGAGTGTTCTAATTCATTGCTGAATAGAACGATGTGTAGATGCCATAATAGCTACTGTTTTTCAAAGTCTACCTGCTCAATCAGGGTGTGAGAGCATAAATAGTCATCCGCATATATATATATATATATATATATATATATATATATATATATATATATATATATATATTCAGTTATTTTTCATAATTTAATTCTGACAGCCATGCTGGTAGAGGATTACTGTATTAAGGCATTAGTAAAACTGTCTTTATAATCAGCCATAATCTTTATTGATATCTTACTTCCTCTAATGTGTGCACATGCGCAAACTGGCGCAAGGACCTACGTTGAAACAAGCCGCTTTTAAATTCATTTTCTACTGAGTTCTTTTTAAATCTTTTTCATTCTTTCAATTCTAGTAGCCCCTTTGGTTTAAGTGGCAAATTAGGTCATCTATTTAAGGACTATATATATATATATATATAGTCCTTAAATAGATGACCTAATACCGTTTTCATTCAATTTGCCACTTAAACCAAAGGGGCTACTAGAATTGAAAGAATGAAAAAGATATAATGAAATAATCAACAAATTTTATAGACATGATGTGTTTTATTTTTAATATTGCTTAAACACACAACACACACCCACAACACACACACACACACACGCAGACACACACACACGCATATATATATATATATATATGGGTGGCAGGAAATAGCCTAATCAATGTTGTCAGCAATGCTATCTATATATATATATGCGTGTGTGTGTGTCTGCGTGTGTGTGTGTGTGTTGTGGGTGTGTGTTGTCTGTTTAAGCAATATTAAAAATAAAACACATCATGTCTATAAAATTTGTTGATTATTTCACTAGTTTGCGTTTCGTAGAGAAAAGAGAAGAAAAGAAAAAGGTGTTTTAACTAACAATATTGTTTTAATAGTTTTTATTTTTGTTTGAAAAATATATATATATATAGACAAATTTCATTAAAAATGTAATATATTATTTCATACGTTTTTCTCTGGTCATAACTGTATTAGGTCTCATGTAAATTTACATGGAGAGCTACCAAACTCTTTCGTAATATACCTGTTGACAATCCATCTATAATAGCATCATCCACATGTAAAAAGAAGGCTTAAAATAATGGAAGCTTTATTAATAAAAAAAAGAAAAAGCCAACAATATCAACTATGAATACGGCCACAATGTGCTCACCGTTTTTGCAATATAAAACATTCCCATGTCTCAACATACATACACAAAACAAATTACATAATCAGTTAAAAGTAAAATAAAATTCATCAATTCATTCTTGATCATGACTAAAAGTATTGCTGAAAACGCTTGGTAAAAGAAATTATTCGGACAATTTTTATATAATTTATTTTCCTGAAAAGAGAAAAAACATAAAATCACATAAAAAATTATATAAAAACTTAACTATAGTATCCTATTCATTTGAAATTTCTAGAACACATAAGGAGGAAATAATGCTTGGAAAATTTGACACACACGGGACAAATTGAAGGCATGCAGGGAGAAGAAAACAACGCAAATCATACCTAAATAGATGGCAGATTAATTGTTAGGAGAGATAACAAAAAGACAAATTTCATAAAGAGCTACAAAAAAATCACTGGGAACAGTGGGAAGCCATGATTGCCAACGCCCTGAAGGGACACGGTACATAGAATATTAAGACTAATATTTTAATAACTAGCTGCAATCAAAACCTAGTTTTGGCCTCTTACCTCACGTAGACAGGTTCTTCAGCTAGTATATATATTTTCACATAAATTAATTTAAAATATAACATAAATAAGGAATTAGTATTGAACTTTCTTTCCTTAGCGGTCTTTGCTGAAAGTTTCTCGATTTTCCATCTTCAAACTTTAGCTCTTTCTAAAAAAAACAAAAAATACATTTAGGAGTGTTTTAATAGCACTCGATGTTAGTAAGAAAGGAAAACGGAGAAATATTTGAATCATACTTGATGGCAGAGAAAATAGGTTGAGTAATACTGTTATTATTTTTCATGTTTCTAGTGATAACATTCTTCGTTGATTTTATCTGTGCCACCATTGTATGGCGTCTTTCTTAATGTGATTCGCTTGATTCATCGAATTCTCTCAGCTGCAGGCTATTCAACAATAATGTGCAGTTGAAAAATGACACAAGCCAAAGATCATGTGCCACTAATTTGGATTTATTTTATTTTGAAACTGTTTTTTTCTTTTGTTACCAGTTCCTTTTTTCGCTGAAAATTTCATTCGCGCCGAATGCGAACATCCCCCATGTAAAGATGTCAAGCATCGGATGAGAATCATGAGTTTCGAATCTTTTTGACGTAAAATAACGAGAAATATAGAAAGTTTTTTCTTTGCTTGCCCTTAATGTTGTCGATGTGGGAAGGATACAATAAAGTAACTGTTATAGGATAGTAATTTTGAGTTCAATCCATGGGCTGGATAATACGGACTTAAACTCAGTGGAGACAGGGTGGGCAATAGTTAAGCAGTACTATAACAGAAATAAAACGAAGATATACCTCTACACATAGACACCAAATATGAAAAATTTATTCACGTTCATTAAATGAAAGGTTAATCACTAGCAACAATTGAATATTAATAAAAAATAGTTAAACCTAAAAATGGACAAGGATATGAGAACAATCTAGCCTATGGATTAAATAAAAAATTTAATTCTAAATTATCTGAAGATTACCAGAATATCTCAGGAAAGTCAGACGTACTAATTGCTGAATGTTGTGACAATAATAAAATTTGAGGATATTGGTCAGAATGTAAGCACTGATGACAGGAATTTGATCTGATAAAATACTAGTTCAAGAGACACCATCAAATGTGTAATGTATGCATTAGAATTAAACACATTTTAATTTCTAAATGAAAACTGTACTATACAAATGTGTAACTCCCGACTTTTTAACAAGTTGTATAAAAAGGTAATAATTAAGAAATATCTCGGAAAATCTTTATAGATTTAACATCATAGACTTTTCGATTATAATAATGCCGTGTTAAGTGTTAGTTTTAAAAAATATCTCGGAAAATCTCTTTATAGATTTAACATCATAGACTTTTCGATTATAATAATGCCGTGTTAAGTGTTAGTTTTAGAAATATCTCGGAAAATCTTTATAGATTTAACATCATAGACTTTTTCGATTATAATAATGCCGTGTTAAGTGTTAGTTTTAAGAAATATCTCGGAAAATCTTTATAGATTTAACATCATAGACTTTTCGATTATAATAATGCGTGTTAAGTGTTAGGTTTTAAGAAATATCTCGGAAAATCTTTATAGATTTAACATCATAGACTTTTTCGATTATAATAAATGCCGTGTTAAGTGTTAGTTTTTTAAGAAATATCTCGGAAAATCTTTATAGATTTAACATCATAGACTTTTCGATTATAATAATGCCGTGTTAAGTGTTAGTTTTTAAGAAATATCTCGGAAAATCTTTATAGATTTAACATCATGAACTTTTCGATTATAATAATGCCGTGTTAAGTGTTGGTTTTTAAGAAATATCTCGGAAAATCTTTATAGATTTAACATCATAGACTTTTCGATTATAATAATGCCGTGTTAAGTGTTAGTTTTTTAAAAATATCTCGGAAAATCTTTATAGATTTAACATCATAGACTTTTCGATTATAATAATGCCGTGTTAATTGTTAGTTTTAAGAAATATCTCGGAAAATCTTTATAGATTTAACATCATAGACTTTTCGATTATAATAATGCCGTGTTAAGTGTTAGTTTTTAGAAATATCTCGGAAAATCTTTATAGATTTAACATCATAGACTTTTCGATTATAATAATGCGTGTTAAGTGTTAGTTTTAAGAAATATCTCGGAAAAATCTTTATAGATTTAACATCATAGACTTTCCGATTATAATAATGCCGTGTTAAGTGTTAGTTTAAAAAATATCTCGGAAAATCTTTATAGATTTAACATCATAGACTTTTCGATTATAATAATGCCGTGTTAAGTGTTAGTTTTAAAAAATATCTCGGAAAATCTTTATAGATTTAACATCATAGACTTTTCGATTATAATGCCGTATTCAGTGTTAGTTTTAAAAATATCTCGGAAAATCTTTATAGATTTAACATCATAGACTTTTCGATTATAATAATGCCGTGTTAAGTGTTAGTTTTAAAAAATATCTCGGAAAATCTTTATAGATTTAACATCATAGACTTTTCGATTATAATAATGCCGTGTTAAGTGTTAGTTTTAAGAAATATCTCGGAAAATCTTTATAGATTTAACATCATAGACTTTCGATTATAATAATGCCATTAAGTGTTAGTTTTAAGAAATATCTCGGAAAATCTTTATAGATTTAACATCATGAACTTTTCGATTATAATAATGCCGTGTTAAGTGTTAGTTTTTAGAAAATATCTCCGAAAATCTTTATAGATTTAACATCATAGACTTTTCGATTATAATAATGCCGTGTTAAGTGTTAGTTTTAAGAAATATCTCGGAAAATCTTTATAGATTTAACATCATAGACTTTTCGATTATAATAATGCCGTGTTAAGTGTTAGTTTTAAGAAATATCTCGGAAAATCTTTATAGATTTAACATCATAGACTTTTCGATTATAATAATGCCGTGTTAAGTGTTAGTTTTAAAAATATCTCGGAAAATCTTTATAGATTTAACATCATAGACTTTTCGATTATAATAATGCCGTGTTAAGTGTTAGTTTTAAAATATCTCGGAAAATCTTTATAGATTTAACATCATAGACTTTTCGATTATAATAATGCCGTGTTAAGTGTTAGTTTTAAATATCTCGGAAAATCTTTATAGATTTAACATCATGAACTTTTGATTATAATAATGCCGTGTTAAGTGTTAGTTTTAAAATATCTCGGAAAATCTTTATAGATTTAACATCATAGACTTTTCGATTATAATAATGCCGTGTTAAGTGTTAGTTTTAAAAATATCTCGGAAAATCTTTATAGATTTAACATCATAGACTTTTCGATTATAATAATGCCGTGTTAAGTGTTAGTTTTAAGAAATATCTCGAATATCTTTATAGATTTAACATCATAGACTTTTCGATTATAATAATGCCGTGTTAAGTGTTAGTTTTAAAATATCTCGGAAAATCTTTATAGATTTAACATCATAGACTTTTCGATTATAATAATGCCGTGTTAAGTGTTAGTTTAAGAAATATCTCCGAATATCTTTATAGATTTAACATCATAGACTTTTCGATTATAATAATGCCGTGTTAAGTGTTAGTTTTTAAGAAATATCTCGGAAAATCTTTATAGATTTAACATCATAGACTTTTTGATTATAATAATGCCGTGTTAAGTGTTAGTTTTAAGAAATATCTCGGAAAATCTTTATAGATTTAACATCATAGACTTTTCGATTATAATAATGCCGTGTTAAGTGTTAGTTTTAAAAAATATCTCGGAAAATCTTTATAGATTTAACATCATAGACTTTTCGATTATAATAATGCCGTGTTAAGTGTTAGTTTTAAGAAATATCTCCGAATATCTTTATAGATTTAACATCATAGACTTTTCGATTATAATAATGCCGTGTTAAGTGTTAGTTTAAAAAATATCTCGGAAAAATCTTTATAGATTTAACATCATAGACTTTTCGATTATAATGCCGTGTTAAGTGTTAGTTTTAAGAAATATCTCCGAATATCTTTATAGATTTAACATCATAGACTTTTCGATTATAATAATGCCGTGTTAAGTGTTAGTTTTAAGAAATATCTCGGAAAATCTTTATAGATTTAACATCATAGACTTTTCGATTATAATAATGCGTGTTAAGTGTTAGTTTTAAAAAATATCTCGGAAAATCTTTATAGATTTAACATCATAGACATTTCGATTATAATAATGCCGTGTTAAGTGTTAGTTTTAAAAAATATCTCGGAAAATCTTTATAGATTTAACATCTGAACTTTTTCGATTATAATGCCGTGTTAAGTGTTAGTTTAAAAAATATCTCCAAGGAAAATCTTTATAGATTTAACATATAGACTTTTCGATTATAATAATGCCGTGTTAAGTGTTAGTTTTAAGAAATATCTCGGAAAATCTTTATAGATTTAACATCATAGACTTTTCGATTATAATAATGCCGTGTTAAGAGTTAGTTTTAAGAAATATCTCGGAAAATCTTTATAGATTTAACATCATAGACTTTTCGATTATAATAATGCCGTGTTAAGTGTTAGTTTTAAAAAATATCTCGGAAAATCTTTATAGATTTAACATCATAGACTTTTCGATTATAATAATGCCGTGTTAAGTGTTAAGTTTTAAGAAATTACTGAAAATTTTCTTTAATAGAAATTTAACATCTAGACTTTTCGGAAAATTATAATAATGCCGTTTGAATGTTAGTTTTAAGAAATTTAATCTCGGAAAATCTTTATAGTTTAATCATTTTCTTTTGATTATAATAATGCCGTGTTAAGTGTTAGTTTTAAGAAATATCTCCGAATATCTTTATAGATTTAACATCATAGACTTTTCGATTATAATAATGCCGTGTTAAGTGTTAGTTTTAAAAAATATCTCGGAAAATCTTTATAGATTTAACATCATAGACTTTTCGATTATAATAATGCCGTGTTAAGTGTTAGTTTTAAAAAATATCTCGGAAAATCTTTATAGATTGAACATCATAGACTCTTCGATTATAATAATGCCGTGTTAAGTGTTAGTTTTAAAAAATATCTCGGAAAATCTTTATAGATTTAACATCATAGACTTTTCGATTATAATAATGCCGTGTTAAGTGTTAGTTTTAAGAAATATCTCGGAAAATCTTTATAGATTTAACATCATAGACTTTTCGATTATAATAATGCCGTGTTAAGTGTTAGTTTTAAAAAATATCTCGGAAAATCTTTATAGATTTAACATCATAGACTTTTCGATTATAATAATGCCGTGTTAAGTGTTAGTTTTAAAAAATATCTCGGAAAATCTTTATAGATTTAACATCATAGACTTTTCGATTATAATAATGCCGTGTTAAGTGTTAGTTTTAAAAAATATCTCGGAAAATCTTTATAGATTTAACATCATAGACTTTTCGATTATAATAATGCCGTGTTAAGTGTTAGTTTTAAGAAATATTTCGGAAAATCTTTATAGATTTAACATCATAGACTTTTCGATTATAATAATGCCGTGTTAAGTGTTAGTTTTAAAAAATATCTCGGAAAATCTTTATAGATTTAACATCATAGACTTTTCGATTATAATAATGCCGTGTTAAGTGTTAGTTTTAAAAAATATCTCGGAAAATCTTTATAGATTTAACATCATAGACTTTTCGATTATAATAATGCCCTGTTAAGTGTTAGTTTTAAAAAATATCTCGGAAAATCTTTATAGATTTAACATCATAGACTTTTCGATTATAATAATGCCGTGTTAAGTGTTAGTTTTAAGAAATATTTCAGAAAATCTTTATAGATTTAACATCATAGACTTTTCGATTATAATAATGCCGTGTTAAGTGTTAGTTTTAAAAAATATCTCGGAAAATCTTTATAGATTTAACATCATAGACTTTTCGATTATAATAATGCCGTGTTAAGTGTTAGTTTTAAGAAATATTTCGGAAAATCTTTATAGATTTAACATCATAGACTTTTCGATTATAATAATGCCGTGTTAAGTGTTAGTTTTAAAAAATATCTCGGAAAATCTTTATAGATTTAACATCATAGACTTTTCGATTATAATAATGCCGTGTTAAGTGTTAGTTTTAAAAAATATCTCGGAAAATCTTTATAGATTTAACATCATAGACTTTTCGATTATAATAATGCCGTGTTAAGTGTTAGTTTTAAAAAATATCTCGGAAAATCTTTATAGATTTAACATCATAGACTTTTCGATTATAATAATGCCGTGTTAAGTGTTAGTTTTAAGAAATATTTCGGAAAATCTTTATAGATTTAACATCATAGACTTTTCGATTATAATAATGCCGTGTTAAGTGTTAGTTTTAAAAAATATCTCGGAAAATCTTTATAGATTTAACATCATAGACTTTTCGATTATAATAATGCCGTGTTAAGTGTTAGTTTTAAAAAATATCTCGGAAAATCTTTATAGATTTAACATCATAGACTTTTCGATTATAATAATGCCGTGTTAAGTGTTAGTTTTAAGAAATATCTCGGAAAATCTTTATAGATTTAACATCATAGACTTTTCGATTATAATAATGCCGTGTTAAGTGTTAGTTTTGAAAAATATCTCGGAAAATCTTTATAGATTTAACATCATAGACTTTTCGATTATAATAATGCCGTTTTAAGTGTTAGTTTTAAGAAATATCTCGGAAAATCTTTATAGATTTAACATCATAGACTTTTCGATTATAATAATGCCGTGTTAAGTGTTAGTTTTAAGAAATATCTCGGAAAATCTTTATAGATTTAACATCATAGACTTTTCGATTATAATAATGCCGTGTTAAGTGTTAGTTTTAAGAAATATCTCGGAAAATCTTTATAGATTTAACATCATAGACTTTTCGATTATAATAATGCCGTGTTAAGTGTTAGTTTTAAAAAATATCTCGGAAAATCTTTATAGATTTAACATCATAGACTTTTCGATTATAATAATGCCGTGTTAAGTGTTAGTTTTAAGAAATATCTCGGAAAATCTTTATAGATTTAACATCATAGACTTTTCGATTATAATAATGCCGTGTTAAGTGTTAGTTTTAAAATTCTATCTAGTTGTTTTTTTTAGTGTGTTTTCTTTTAATAAAAGTTAAGCTTAATATCTTGTGGTGTTTGTGTTGATGTATGTATGAATTTTAAATTAATGTTTTGTGTTCCTTCTTTGTATTGTCATTGTGTTTTATGACTTGTGATGAATCCGTGAAATGAGTACTGAACGGTTATGTAATATCAGTCCACCTATATAACAGGTCATGCTAGACAATCTCTTCGGGGAGACTTGAAGCAATAGAAAAGTGGTTCTATAAAAAGATGCTGAGAATACCATGTACAAAACATATGAGCAACAACATAGTTCTAAAGACAATGGCAACAAAAAAAAAATACGTATATTGAAGTTTATAGAACACCTAAGGAGTAAAGAGCGCATAGAAAATTGGACACTTACTGGACAGACTGAGGTTATTTGAAACAAAGGGAAACAAAGCAGCCTTTGAGATTTGAAAAAGAAATCACTTAATCAGCGATCGAGAGTGAGGAAAAATTTATTCGCCCCCAAATCATTTTACTCGACCGACTCCATTTTCTTAATAGTCGTCTTACGTAAACATAGCGTGAATTGCTGACGGAAAACAAAAATTGAAATTTTAATCTGCTGCTATGAAAGTGGGCTCCCTGTGCAGGGCCCGGAAATTTTTCCCACCTGAATCTATTCTGCACATATACAAATCTACCATCCGCCCGTGTATTGAATATTGCTGCCATATCTAGTCGGGTGCCCCTGCTGCTCTCCTTGGGCTTCTTGACAAAATACAAAGGAGGATCTGTAACGTGGTTGATACTGATTTGGCAGACCGGCTGCAGCCGCTCTCACACCGGCGTGATGTGGCTTCCCTGTGCCTCTTCTACAAGTACTTTCATGGCTTCTGCTCCGATGAGCTTAGATCACTGGTGCCGCCTAAGCAGGAATTTACACGAGATACTAGATTAGCAACTAGGTCCCACCCTTTTACAGTTAAACAAATAAGATGTAACCGTAAATTCTACTCCAACAGCTTCTTTTCTCGCGCTTCCCGCGTGTGGAACTCCCTTCCACAAGTCTGCTTTCCCGACAGTTACAATCTCCAAGTGTTTAAATGTAGGGTCAATAGACACCTCCTATCACACTAACTCCCAACTATTCTCACAACACTCTCATCTACCCAACCCTCATTCTCGGTATCCTTACCCGCCTATCACCCACCCTCTGTCATTTCCTATATTTAATCAGCCTTTCTCCACTCTACGTAGCCCCCTGCACAGTAGTGGCAGTGACATGCCTTGCTCGGGGTGAAACGCTTATAAAAAAAAAAAATTTTAACGTGTTAGAAAGGATTTAATCTTTTTTTAAAATAATAACAAAATTTGATCTTCCCTCTTAATAACAGCATAATCATTTTGATGGTAAAACTTTGTTTTTATTAAGTTTAAACTCTTTTAACATTATGATATGCTGTTTTGTTTTTTCTTGAGGGAGGGCTTTTTTGGCAATTGAATGGAGGTACCTAAATTCGTAGTTTCTTTCTTCTGTTTGACTACAACCTCCATCTCATAGATGAAAATAATAACAAATCTGATTTTCTCAACGATTTTCTATTAAAAAATTACTTGCATAATTTGTTTTTTCGGTGTGTGGTTGAAAGAAGCATGCGTATTCTTTTCTTTCTTTCTTTCAAATGTTCATTTTTACTTTTCGTAATCTGGGAGGAAATATAGATGTTGAGTCAAGGATAATATTTTTCCAAATGAGTTCCTAAAAATCTGAGAGCGTTTTTAATCAGAGACATTTTGGCTCTACTTTGGAAGCGTTAATTAAACGGATGTTTACCCTGAGCGGGACGATAAAAGCGAGACAGGAGCTTGTCAATCTAAATTCCATTTGTCAGATCTTGCTTTGATGATTGCGGGATGTCACTGTCTTTTGTTTAACCACACATTTCGACGTAAATCTGGCGCCATGCATGAGCATAAAAAGTTCAATAATGTCAGTGTAGGTCATTCTAAGTAACTTGTGAATCTTCATTAGCATACTTTTGGGTTATAAAAGGAATCAGATTGTTTTTCTATACTTGAAGGGACACGTTTCATTGCGAGATTTTTACTCGACCGCGGGCGAGTAAAGCAATAAACTTTAATCGCCAAATTAAGTTTTTATTCGACTGAGTCGATCGGGCGAGTGAAATCTCAAAGCATACCCTACCTATTGAGATTAAGTGAATGAATGATGAAGTAGGGTTCGTGCGTGATGGTAAAACTGGAGGGGAACACGAAAGAAAGGGAAAAGTAAAAGATAAACGATAAGAAAATGCAAGAATAGACAAAACGGAACGGAAAGAGAAGTCAAGGAAAAAAGTAAAAACAAATTCTAATAAAAATAGAGATAAACTTAATAATTGCCACTTCTTCTCAACAAAAACATAACAACATTCAGCTTATTAATTTACTATTAAGAAACATTAATATACTTCAAAATAAATTTCTTGGAAGGACAGACTGTAGATAAAAGCGACAAAGGAAAGTAATGTATAAACCATGTCTTAGACTTGAGTGAATAGACGGTGGAGTAGGGTTTAAGGAAGATAGCAAAACGGAAGAAGACACGGAAGAAAGAAGAAGAGGAACAACAACAACAATAACAACAACAAACATGCTTACAGATCCAAATGAAGAAGAATGTTTACACATCTAAATGAATAAGAAAGCTTAAAGATGTAATTAAAGAAGAATGCTTATAGATTCAAATGAAAAAGAAATGTTCTTACAAATTCAAATGAAGAAGAGGAAGAAAAAAACGAAATGAATAAGAATGCTTACATATTTAAATGATGAAGAACGCCTACAGACAAAAACCTAAACTTATTTATAAATGGAACTTTGTGTCTGTGTGTGTGTGTGTGTTTGTGTGTGCATGTGTCCGTTACCTATAGACTCCGAAACGGCTGAACTGATTTTCTTGAAAATTTACACAGTTGTACTATAAGCGTCTGCAAATGTTCTTAGCCAAAATTTGTGTCGAGGTACTCCGGATAAATATCAAAAATCGATAATTGAAAAAATCGGGTTATAGAAGGAGTGGTCCGATTTTAATCAAATTTTATACACTCATAGACAAAGACATAAGAAACGATATTCAGATGTTTCAAGGTTGCAGTTCTTACAATAGTGCAGAAAATCGATTATATATATATATCAGGCAAGATATTTGTGTGTGTGTGTGTGTCTGTTTATCTACCTGTATGTCTGTATTTTTTCAGCCCTTTTATTTTAGTTTTTGCTTCGGGTTTGGCTCTAAGTAGGTATAATTGTAGTTCTTAGTCTCAGCCAATCGATAATCGAAAAAATTGGGTTATAGAAGGAGGGGTCCGATTTTAATCAAATTTGATACACTCATAGACAAAGACATAAGCAACGATATTCAGATGTTTCAAGGTTTCAGTTCTTACAATAGTGCACAAAATCAATAGCTAAACTGCTAGTGAAGAATAAGAAAAAAAGCACAGATTCAAATGAAGAAAAGAATGCACACATCTAAATAGAGGAAGCCTACAAACCTAAATAAAGAAGACGGCTTACAGATTCAAATAAAGAAGATGGCCCACCAAATTCAAATGAAAATTCTTACAGTTACAAATAAACAAAAATATGGCCCACAGATCCAAATAAAAAAGGCCTACAGATCCAAATGAAGAAGAAGACGTACAGATGCAACTGTATCAAAAGGCCCAAAAATCCAACTGAAGAAGAAGGCCAACAAAACTAAATAAAGAAGAAAAAAGTTCACAAGTCTAAACGAAGAAGGCTTTCAGATCCAAATGAAGAAGAAATTTCACAAATCCAAATTAAGAAGGCCTACATAACCAAATGAAGAGACAGAAGGGCCACAGATTCAAATAAAGAAAACCTACAGATCCAAACGAAGAAAAAGGCCTACAAATCCAAATAAAGAAGGTCTACAAATCCAGATGAACAAGAAGAGAGCACAAATCCACATGAAAAAGAAGGCCCAAAAATCCAAATAGAAAAAAAGGCTCACTAATCAAAATAAAGAAGGCATACACATACAAAGGCTCACTAATCAAAATAAAGAAGGCATACACATACAAATGAAGAAAAAGGTCTACAGATCAAAACGGAGAACGCCCAAAATCCAAATGAAGAAGGCCCACAGATGTAATTGTAGAAGGCCTACAGAATCAACTAAAGAATAAAAATCCCTACAAATTCCAATGAAAAAGACTTACAGATCCAAATGAAGAAGATAGCTTACAAATCCAAATGACGAAAGCTTACAGATCCGAATGAAGAAAAAGAAGACCCTAATATCCAAATGAAGGATGCCTACAGATACAAATGAAGAAGAACGCCTACAAATCCAAATGAAGAAGGCCTACAGATCTAAATGAGCAAAATAAAGGCCCACAAATTTAAATAAATTAGGCCTACAGATCCAAGTGAAGAATAAGAAAACCTACATATTCAAATGAAGAAGAAAAGCCCACAAATGAAAGAAGAAATACAAACCCAAATGAAGACTGACTACAGACTAAAATGAAGAACAAACTAAATCAACCTTCTCACTATAACCGAACATTAAAAAAATACCTTAAATCCCCACCTTTTTGGCATTAAATGACCCACAGAGGTGTTGATATGCCGTTAAACAAAACTCAAACTATATATGTATATATATATGTGTGTGTGTGCGTGTGTATGTGTTTATGTATTTGTTCAAATATCCATTTTATTTTCATATGTAGTTCAATATTTTGGGTTTATATTTCTAAATAACATAGTACTAACAAAAGCGCGTTTCGCCAGAGAAGCGTCTGATCCTTTTGCCTTACTCAGTTTTAAACTACCGAAGTGAATGAATGCATATGCATCTCATCATCACTTTTGTTTCGGATACTACTATATATATATATATTGTCATCGACAGACAGATCTGTTTCGCCATATCACAGTTCATCAGTACGGTTAGACTCCGATTGCTTTTCTTTTTTTTTTAATCATATCACTCCAAGCAAGGCGAAAAAGGCCACTGATGCGCAGGGGGGCTACGTAAGAGTGAAAAGATTGGAAAAGAGAAAACCGGAAACCACATCCTAAACAGGAAACAAGGGATGAACCTCTTCACCTGTTCAATAGACGTGGGTGGAGTGTGAACTGGGCGATAGTTTAGTCTATCTACACCAACTCAGGATTGAACCCCGAATGAAATGGCGTCAGTCGGCGACTCTACCCCTGGGCTATGGGCGTTCGGTGGAAGTAGGGGGACTTTTTAGCGCATAACATTATACGCGCCCAATAGCTAGGGCGCTCTAATTCATTTCACTGAATGAGCGATGCGTACACGCCAAAGTAGCTACTGTTTATCAAAGTCTACTATTTTTCCAGAGTGCTCAATCAGGGTGTGAGAACGTAATATATATATATATATATATATATATATATATATATATATATATGCGTTTTACTGGTTTTTCGAGCAGAATTATTGTATAACAAAATATATTCTCTTTATTACCAATGTTTTTTCTTCTCTTCCTCCAAACATACTTTCTGTTGACCGTATGTAGGAAGTTCAGTATAACCGAACATACCATCGAATAACATCGAATATCCCAAGTGAAGTCTTGATATGCGTCCGTTTTCTAGGGGAACTTATATCATGCACGTCCTGAAGCTAGTAGCAAAATTTTAGTCTTGATGCGGGCCGAATACTGATCATATCTGGTCGGGTCGCCTATCGAACAAGACCCAAAACTTTTAGTGACATAGGAGCAAAAATACTGACGACACACCTAGATTCGGCATTTAAAAGTGTATTCTTATTAATAATGCATCATATATTTATATATGCACGCGTTTTCTTAAATTCAACTGACAAGTTCTGTCTATTTAATTTCATAATGATATTTTATTCATTTTTGTTTTATGTCGAGTTCAAGAAGTTGTCTCAATCTTTATCAAGAATTGGGTGTATACGTTGTAGCACACTGTTTTTTTTTTTTTTTTTTTTTTTTTTTACATTCTGACGCTTATCAGATCTCTGAAACTGGAAATGAAATCTGTTCAGATGATATATGCATGGGTTAAACGAATATTTATACAATTGCTCTTATGTTTTTATGCGTATTAAATTTTTGATATACACTTCAATATCAGTCAGTTAAGTGCCAAACGTGATACACGCTTGGGTGATCATGTCTCGAAAGAGACATGACTGACTGGGCAGAAGATTTTCTATCCTGCCATTTAAAGTATAGTTGAAGGGAGAAGAGACAGATTGTATTTATAACTTGTAATAAGTGGGGGATCAGTTGATTACTTCATAACAATATAAAACTGATCCCCCACTTTATGCCCAGTAGAGGCCTTAATCATATGTTCAACTATTATATTCAGTCAGTCAGTTAAGTGCCATACGTGATACACGCTTGGACGATCATGTCTCGAAAGAGACATGATTGACTGGGCAGAATATTATCCCGCAGTAGGTTGCAGTTGCTTTCTGCGGTAGACTGATTGCCGACCAAGGCTATAGAACCCAATCTGTCCTGTTATTTAACCCATAACTGGAAGGGTATTTGCGCGTAAGTGAATGCAATGAATTCAGCTGGAATTCGAACTCGGCTCCTCGATTTCTCGTTCCGAGCCGATATCCAATGCACCACAACGCACATCCTACACTTCAATATATCTTCCTTAAATATTGTGTGTGTGTGTGTGTGTATTTTTAAAGGTGCGTGGGTGGCTTTGCGTATGCTTGCTATTAAATAATACAAACTGGATATTCTTTACTTTAGATAACCACAGGCATGTCTCGCTCCCCAACTGCTTTTAACGTCACGAGGAAGTCGTCATCTCAATAAGATATTTAACTCGTCATATTCTTTTTCAGCTCAATATATTCAGCTGCTCGTTGCCAATTCTATTTAAAGACTGTATTAATTCCACTCTCGCAACCTTAGAATTCCAAAGACTAATAAGCTTTTCTCACGATTTGGGTATATTGGTCCAAAGTCTCTCGAGAGCGTACCATTATTGTCTCGAAGCCAAAGTTATCCGAGTGCAAATAAAATAAGACTTTTCAGCTAACATCTACGTGTATTTCAATGAATTTCATTTCACTGGATGCGCAACTATTGGAGCCCGATACCAGAATGGGTAAAATATAGGAAATAAAATGTCCTTGCACTGTCGTTAGTTTGCTCCTCAGCTGTTGAAGTCAATTGATAGACTGAGCTACACTTGAGAAATATTCCAGAGAGAGCATGGGAGTGCACCGGGCCTGAATAGGTGCCGCGGCGAAAGCAGTTTCCGGGGGAAGGAAAAGAAGTCTCCCTTCACTTTGGGGCCGCCTAGCCGCGCCCGATCCAACCGGCGCTTGCCGTTTTCGTCAAGTCGTCTTTCCACCTCTTTTTCTTCCGTCCATCCCGATCCAGTCTCCGATTTTCTCCTCGCCAGAAGATGACGAGTCTCGGGTGCCTTTGTAGCGGAGAAAAAACAACTAACGGAGGTCGCCGTCGACGGCAGGGTGCAGCCTGAAACTTACCTACCACTGCTCAAGGTAAGATCCCGCGGCTTCAACTAATAAGAATTTATGTCCTCTCTGAAGGTTCCAATATTTCGCAGAGTATAAGTCTTATATAAATACAATTTTCTATTTCCCGAACATTATACACTAGCCAATTAGTGACTGTTTAGACGGTAGATCGAAAGAAAAATTTCAATGCACAAATGAACTGAATATGCAGAGCTAAGAATATGTCAAAGAACAGAACACACACCACTTACTCGCTACCGAGGTTTCTCTCGAAAATTGGTTAGCAAAACTAGCTTGTCTGAAGAGACCTGCATGGTCGAAACCTGGGTATCAAGTAAGTGGTGTGTGTTCTGTTCTTTGAAATATATATATATATATATATATATTCTTTCACATAAACACATACACACATACACACACATATACACACACACACACATATATATATATATATATATATATATATATATTCTTTCACATAAACACACACACACATATACACACATACACACACATATATACACCCACACACACACACACACACACACCCACACATATATATATATATATATATATATATATATATATATACACACATATATACATGCATATATATTATTTGTTTAGTAATATTTTGTCTTTGTTTTTACTCTAAACAATATATACACCAAGTTCAAAGAGATTAAATACAGATGCGACGAAAGCACCCTTTTTACAATGTTACACTCTACATGATCTTCGTATAGTAATTACCATTTAGGTTTTGCTAGAAGTATTAACTTATTAAGCACACATTTGCTCACCTCACAAAATTCTAATAAAATGGCTGATTACAAATGTCTGCATCATATGCCTTAAAAATATCAAATAGATTTTTCATCTACGACTTTGAAGTACGCAAAAGATGAAAGACCTACCGTGCATAAACACTTTATATTGATTCAACCAAAATTATTTTTGTGACCTCTTTTATGTTGTCCAATTCTTATCTATTTCTACAATATATTTAATTACCCCAGTCATGCAAGTATGCTTATAAAGTTTTCAGAAAAGTTTGTTTAACATAAAGATTTCATTTGATCTGGTATTTTAATGTCTGCTATGCGTCGCAAAACTAGACGCAAAGGACTAAACTTTTTTTTTTTTTAATTGCAGACTGAATATTTTTGACATTTTACAATCCAACATGGCTCACAAACTTTCAATTGTTAAAAAAACTCTCAGTGTCAATTCTAACTGACACAGGCCGATATCACCTTTCAATTGTGTAACAAGTGGGCTTTTCGAAGGTCGTGTCAATTTTACAAAAGCTGTTTCATTTTCAACTGAGCAGGGTCGTCAAAATACGCGAAGACTGAACTTATACGTATCTCTAGACTGAACTTATACGTATCTTTTCTGCACGCAGGAGTAACTAGCTTTGTTACTTTTTTACATAATTATTCTCTTGCACATTTTAAAAGGTCTGTTACTATGCCATTCTTCTTTGGTACTTTCTGTGTTTCACATTTCGACGTTTTAAATTTATATCACCCGTTGCTTCTTTCAGTGCATAACTGATATCTGCTTAATCGACTGCTGACAGTAGTTTTATTTCTGAGGTATATATTTACATTAGTTCCATGCAAACTATTGGCCCAATATCTATTGTTACTATCACAACGTTTCGACTGTTGCATTGATCCTTCATATAATTTAACCCTTTATTTAATTTATGTGATCAGATTGTTATTGCTTATTTCCTATAGCCAAAGATATCTCATCTAGTATTGCTCTTGTAGGGCTCTCAACTATGTTTGCCAAATTAACCTTGTGCCAAACACAACCGAATTCGGCACAATTTAAACATATCAGACGGTTGAAAGAATCAAAGCGTTTAATTTGTAAAATAAGTGGAATTTTATTAGCTGAACAGAATAACATCAAATGTATAGAAAATGAAATTACTAACTAGATAAATGTTCAAAGAGAGAAAGTGTCGTGTCGAGTTAAATGAATCAAGAGTTCGTAGTTATAAAATGTCTTGTTCTTTTTCTTTTTGTGTAGGTGAAAAAGAAAAAGAGGCGATGAATTTCAAGTAAAAAAGAGAGTGTGGGTAAGAAATAACAGATAAGAGAAATATGTACGGATTTTCGTTGAATTGTTTTGGAGTCAGTTAAAATTGTTTTCTTGCTGTTTCATTGACGGCGAGTAAGTGAAGACAAAGAAAGGAAAACAGGAAGGAGAGGTAGAACGAATGTATGCCGAGGAGACATGTCAGGTCGGGCGTCTTGAAATTTCTCCCTTGCATTGTGGCGATATACATTATCAGATCCCTGCTTCCATTGGGCTGTTTTGGCCGGCCGAGAAACGCGGATAAATACTTAAATCGAGTCACGTGATTGGATCCAACCCCAAACCCATTTTTTAGGTGTTAAGGAAATTGACGGGGGTCATATTTTCATTTATTTCCTGTCAAGTCAAAATCCAGAATCCTCATTTTCGCACCTGCTTGTGAAATTTACCTGGGTCTTTTTCTTTTCAAAATGTTTTCAGCCATTCTAATTCAATTTTATGGGTGTTCGAGTCTTTTTGTGTTGCAGTTAATTGTTGGATGATATAGGATTTGTATCCTGTACTCTGTTATATTAAGCTCCTTTCCCACTGATTCAATGAAAACACTGACTGCCCCGGGATTGAATTGACAATTACTACATCATCAAATTCACGAACCAATGCTTTAATCTACTAAAGTTCACCTAAATTGACAAGAACATAATGACGATGAGAGGGATCAACAGTCGAAACTTTGTGATACCAAAAACAAAGATGAGGACAACAGTCTGCATTTACGGCTGTCATGTGACGCAGAGTGTAGCAAATCACACTTATTCCCTTCTTATTCCAGCATCTTCCCAAGAACAACTCTTTTTTTTGGGGGGGGTGGGACTCCCAAGAGTATGCTCTCTTCATCACTAAAATCTTAACCGTTATCTTCTTCACCACATCTGGTCGGGTGCCCCTTCTATTATCCTCGGGTTTCTTGACAAAATACAGCGAAGAATCTGTAATGTGATTGATACCGACTTGGCTGACCGCCTGCAGTATCTCTCTCACCGGCGTGGCGTGGCTTCCCTGTGCCTCTTCTATAAATACTTTCATGGCTTCTGCTCTGACGAACTTAAATCATTGGTGCCCCCTAGATGTGAATTTGCACGAGATGCAAGATTGGCAACTAGGTCCGACCCTTTTACAGTGAAACCGATGAAATGTAACCGCAATTTCTACTCCAACATCTTCTTTCCTCGCACTTCCCGCCTGTGGAATTCCCTACCGCATGCTTGCTTCCCCGACGGCTACAAACTCCAGGAGTTTAAATATAAGGTCAGTAGACACCTCCTCGCTATAGTGGCAGTGGAATGCCTTGCTTGGGGTGACACGATTAAAAAACAAAAACATATCTCCATATATTATGTTTCTTATTCTGCAATCCTGAACTTTAAATGGCTTTTCTGTTTTGTAGGGGAGAACATTATTGTAAAAACAATTAGATTAACGTAAATCATAATACCACTTCATCCCAGAAATTCAGACAGAAATCCTATTCATTTGATTTTGCATATTACTCTTCGGTTACGCTTAAATTTTTTTTTCCATTATCTGGTAATTTTGTCTTCATGTGTAGAAAATTACTGTTTATTGTGTGGTTAGAACCGAGCATGTTTCAGATTTTTCCCCTCTCCTGCCAGCTTCTTAGACACTTTTCTTCTTGTCTTATATTTGCTGATCAGTTTAATTTTGTTTTGCAGTTCTTAATTCGCCAGCTTCTTAGACACTTTTCTTCTTGTCTTATATTTGCTGATCAGTTTAATTTTGTTTTGCAGTTCTTAATTCGCCAGCTTCTTAGACACTTTTCTTCTTGTCTTATATTTGCTGATCAGTTTAATTTTGTTTTGCAGTTCTTAATTCGCCAGCTTCTTAGACACTTTTCTTCTTGTCTTATATTTGCTGATCAGTTTAATTTTGTTTTGCAGTTCTTAATTCGCCAGCTTCTTAGACACTTTTCTTCTTGTCTTATATTTGCTGATCAGTTTAATTTTGTTTTGCAGTTCTTAATTCGCCAGCTTCTTAGACACTTTTCTTCTTGTCTTATATTTGCTGATCAGTTTAATTTTGTTTTGCAGTTCTTAATTCGCCAGCTTCTTAGACACTTTTCTTCTTGTCTTATATTTGCTGATCAGTTTAATTTTGTTTTGCAGTTCTTAATTCGCCAGCTTCTTAGACACTTTTCTTCTTGTCTTATATTTGCTGATCAGTTTAATTTTGTTTTGCAGTTCTTAATTCGCCAGCTTCTTAGACACTTTTCTTCTTGTCTTATATTTGCTGATCAGTTTAATTTTGTTTTGCAGTTCTTAATTCGCCAGCTTCTTAGACACTTTTCTTCTTGTCTTATATTTGCTGATCAGTTTAATTTTGTTTTGCAGTTCTTAATTCGCCAGCTTCTTAGACACTTTTCTTCTTGTCTTATATTTGCTGATCAGTTTAATTTTGTTTTGCAGTTCTTAATTCGCCAGCTTCTTAGACACTTTTCTTCTTGTCTTATATTTGCTGATCAGTTTAATTTTGTTTTGCAGTTCTTAATTCGCCAGCTTCTTAGACACTTTTCTTCTTGTCTTATATTTGCTGATCAGTTTAATTTTGTTTTGCAGTTCTTACTTCGCCAGTTTCTTCTCGCTTTCAATATTTCGTTTGAGTTATTCCCCTTTGTTATATTTGCTGCTTCCTTAATAATCGTTATTAATTTACTGTTCATATTTTCTATGTTGTTTTCCTTATTCAACAAATAAGGTCTTTTTTCTTTTACCTGAAATTCAATGATTTTATCTCTAACCTTAGTAGGATATGGTTTATATTGTTTATTTATTTGCTTATTTTTTTAATTATTTTAACTTTATCAATACCAGGGCCGTGTTTAGGGCCCCCACAGACCTCGCAATTGCGGAGGGGCGCAAGTTCCCTAGGGGGCCGCAAGGCCCCGTAAGGCCTCAAGATTCCTTCTCTCTGCAGATCTATTGTAATGAAAACAAAAACGAAATAATTATTAGGATTAACTGGAAAATTATTCTCCTACTTGTATATTGAAATAGACATCTAGCAACCCGTCTTTCTAGCAACCCGTCTTTCTAGCAACCCGTCTTTCTAGCAACCCGTCTTTCTAGCATTCTCTTTCACACACACACACACGCAACCACAAATACACACACACTCGAAGAGGCCGCAAATCACTTGTAATTAAAAAAATGAACTTGAGAGAGAAACAGATAATAAATATTTGTTTCGTTCGACATACATAAAAAGTAGCTAAAAGTTGTGAAAACGTTCGTAATGGATCGCTTCAAAACGACAATTCCGCGATTTCTTCCGTTTGTTTTTTTTTTTTTTGTTTTTTTGTTTTGTTTTTTTTTTGTGATCACAGAATATCTGCGTTTTGAGAGTATTTTACTTTGTTAAAGTACCATTTATTCTGGGCTCAGTATGTTCGGGGGCGTAAGTTGCATTCTGCGGGTAGAGAGGCCGCAAAGCGCATTCTGCAGGGGGGGGGGGGGGCGATATTGCTAAGCAGGGCACTGCTTATTACCAACAGTGTCCCTAAACTTTATCTTAATACCCAATTTCAGTCATATACTTTCCATACACTTCCGAACGGTGCTGCACTCTAAAATCATTTCCATAGGTCTATATATATATATATATATATATAATCAATATATATGGTATCTTTATATTTAGGATTAATTTCCATGTCCTTTTTTTACGAACATGCATTGGACTACGAAAATAAGCATTCCAAATGCTAAAAAAGGAGCTGGAAAAGCAAAAATTTTCAAAAAAATTTCTTTAAAAATAAAGAAAACAGTCTTGCATTGCTATATAATATCAATTTTCTTATAATGCTGGAAAACTCTCCACAGACAAGAAAAAAACTTCGGGCAGCATAAATTTGGTTCAGTAGAAGGATGCTGAACACTTTTGGAAGTCTTAAAGAAAATGCTAACAGAAATACTTTCACGGCTTCTGCTCCGATGAACTTAGATCACTGGTGCCCCCTAAATACGAATTTGCGCGAGATACTAGATTAGCAACTAGATCCCACCATTTTACAGTGAAACCGATAAAATGCAACCGCAACTTCTACTCCAATAGTTCCTTTCCTCGCACTTCCCGACTGTGGAATTCCCTTCCACATGATTGCTTCCCCGACGGATACAATCTCCAGGAGTTTAAATGTAAAGTCAATAAACAGCTCCTAACACACTAACCTGCTCCCATTCCTCCTGAGATTCTCTATGTCTAACATTCATTCCTCCTGACATTCCCTATGTCTAACCACTCCTTCTCTTTACCTTCCCCTATGTAACCCCATGCGCAATAGTGGCAGTGGAATGCCTTGCTTGGGGTGAGATGATTAAAAAAAAAAAAAAAAAGAACATATACTAAGAATCAGTAAAATACAGCTGTAATTCCTTAAACATATCAGGAGGAAGGAAGTACAGCCTGGAAAACCTGAGGCTCACCTGGCATATTGAGGATAAAAGAGATGGACGACAAAAGGGAACTAATCTCAGCTAAAAAACAGAGAAGTTGCTAATAGCAACACAAGTTTAGAAGTTGTGGAAAGCCATGATAGTCTACGTCTTAAAGGAACCATCACATGGAAGAAGAGTCATGTCTCAGTACTCGAGTACTCTTTTTTAAGGAATGTGTCATTAGATAGATATGCGTTGTGGTGCAGTGGATAACGATTCGTGAACGACAAATTGAAGAACCGAGTTCGAATTCCAGTTAAATTCCTTGCATTCAGTTACGCACAAATACCCTTGGAAAATGTATTAATCTATCTCTCCCTACAGTTATGGGTTAAATAATAGGACAAATTGGGTTCTATAGCCTTGGCTGGCAACCAGTCTATCGCAGAAAGCAATGGCAACCTACTGCAGGATAATCTTTTACCCAGTCTGTCATGTCTCGAAAGAGACATAATCACCCAAATCGTATATCACGTACGGCACTTAACTGACTAGACAGACAAACCTGTTTCATTTAATTATTTGTTGCACTTCTTTGAAGCCAGTATTTGACAGTGGACGTCAAGTGACAAGAAGTTTTCTGAGTATTTCAAGACATTCGTCAGTATCTTTGATGTCATCTTATTGTTAACCCTCTAGGGCTATTCGTATCATATTTGATACAGTATTTCCCTATAAGGAAACATTTGGTATTTCCCTATAAGGAAACATTTGGTATTCATTGACTGAGCAGTCAGTACTGCTTTCATTTAAAATTTATAAAATATTTCTCTTAAAAAATTTTTCAGGAAAATATTTCTTTCAAGACTTGTTTTCATACTGTATCAAATATGATACGAATGGCCCTAGAGGGTTAATAATATAATATGATTAAGGCTTCTACTTGTCATAAAGTGGGGGATCAGTTCTATATTGTTATGAAGTAATAAACAGATCCCCCACTAATATAATACGAATGGCCCTAGAGGGTTAATAATATAATATGATTAAGGCTTCTACTTGTCATAAAGTGGGGGATCAGTTCTATATTGTTATGAAGTAATAAACAGATCCCCCACTAATATGATACGAATGGCCCTAGAGGGTTAATGTTGTTGTTGTAACTGGTTTTCGCACTTTACTCCAGTTCTCCAATGTTGATGTCTATCTGCCACTGAAGCGGATTTCATAATATTATACCTGGCAAGCACCGTTCATCAATCATACCAGGCGCGTTATCTACTCTTATCTATACGAATTCCAATCCTAGGGAATCGGACTAAACCGGAAGTTACATCAAGAGCGTTCCATTCGTCAATCAATCAAATACTAGCACGAGAAGCGAAGGCACTCGATGTTCATCATCGTATTTTTGACGATTAGAAATTAAAATTGCCAGGTCTCTCTTAGACAGCAGCATTCATGCAATTTTACAAGGAAATAAATGACTGATGTGGTGCGTTTCACCTGTCAGAAGTTTCGCTTCCGAATTGGAATTTAAATTAAAAGAACAAAAGGCTAATGATCAAAATAATTGAATGACGTGATATTGTTCAATAGAGCAGCAAAGTTAATTATTTAAGTACATTTGATATTTTACCAAATATTTCACAAAGCAATATCCTTAAACCAAAACAAAAAGATACATTTTTATTATGTTAAACGTTTTCTCGTATGTGCAGGTTACGAGACGAATTAAAAATACTGTATTAAAATAAACGGAGTGTCTAATCAAATAGGTTTATCCGACAATATATATATATATATAATAATAACTACATAGACTCTGTAAGTATGCCGGCCGTAAATTTATACTAAAAAAACCTCCGAAAAAACCATTAACAAACAGAACCTAAATCCGTTACAATCCGGTGTACTAAGACGTCGGATAAATGGGGAGAAAAAAAAGAAACCCGCGGAACAAGAACAAAACATTCAATACTCCGCAGTAAAGAAAAAACCCCAAACGGAACCAAACACAAGAAAAAGTGCTCAATACAAAGTACGAAAGAAAAGATACAATAGTAGAGCAAAAACACACAAAAATCTAGAGTGAGCCAAAACCTACCGCGGTTTCACACTACGGATCGTCAGGGTAAAGGCTTTGTGAAACCGCGGTAGGTTTTGGCTCACTCTAGAATTTTGTATATATATATATATATATATATATATATATATATATATATATATATATATAGATGTGTATGTGTCTGTGTCTGTGATTTCATTCTAAAGAACCTTACTCCTCCGAAACCTTTGGTTCGATTTCAACCAAGATTGGGTCACTTGTTGATCATGACATGAACCTTTGATGCACGCAAAATGTTTCGAATCAGTTTAAAGGGTACAGTAGAAAACACAGAAACGCTTAGAATTTGCGAACTCTTCTACTCTGAAACGCCTTATGCAAATTCAACCAAAATCGGGTAACAGATCAAGGTCCGAACTGTTGACATAGAGAAAAGTTCTTCGAATCAATGTACAGTGTTTGTCAAAAATCAACAACAACTTAATTTGTTTTTTTTTTTTTTTTTTTTTTTTTTTTTTTTTTTTTTTTTTTTTTTTTTGTGCACTTTTATGCATTTCTCCAAGACGCTTCACTTAAACTCAAGCAAAATCAAATCACTGGTAGATCAAGGTCTGATGCCTTGATATGCAAATAAGAATTTCAATTCACCCACAGGGTGCGGCAAAAATTAATGGAAAATATTACTTTTGTGGTCGTTTAGTTCTTCTAAACGCTTAGTTGCATTAAAAAAATCAGGTCTTCTTTGTAAATTCTACCTTATCATAAGGATGTGCGTTGTGGCGCAGTGGATATCGGCTCGGAACGAGAATTCGGGGAACCGAGTTCGAATTCCAGTTGAATTCAGTGCATTCACTTACGCGCAAATACCCTTGGGAAAGGTATTAATCCGTCTCTTCCCTCCAGTTATGGGTTAAATAACAGGACAGATTTGGTTCTATAGCCTTGGTCGGCAACCAGTCTACCGCAGAAAGCAATGGCAGCCTACTGCGGGATAATCTTCTGCCCAGTCAGTCATGTCTCTTTCGAGACATGATCGCCCAAGCGTGTATCGCGCATGGCACTTGACTGACCTTATCATATGCCATAAGAAATTTATGTTTTCTTTCAAAGAAACCAGACCCTCCGACTTTACAGGGACAATATATCTACTTCTGCGTCACAACGTCATCGCATCAAATTACCGCCACCCGTAACGCCCGCCCCTGTTCTTCCAATTGTACATCGACCATTCTCGTTTATTGGCAAAATTGACCAAGCATGAATCCCGTTTTACAAATACGACAAAAACCAATATTTTCTTTCGCATATTTTTTTTCACTAACCGCATACTGGAGTTTTCTAAATAAGCACTTGACCTTACCATTTCACCATAACTACCAAAAAAACCCATGCAACGCCAGGCTATACAGCTAGTGACATGTAAATTAATAAAATATGTTGGATTAAAAAGGGAACTCTCTTAATTCTTTCTAATTTTAATTTTTCAACCGTTACACTTAAAAGCAAGAAGAAAATTTACAGTAATTTTTAGCAACTTTGTTTTGCGGTTATTGGATATGGTCCAGTCTATAAAAGACTGTAACATTAGCATTCGTCACTAGACGGATCTATGACACTGTGGTTCCGCCGAAGGGTAGAAGCACGACTGGGGAATAATAGACAGACATTTTTTGGCCGGGCCATATAGCCCGGAAAGCCCAGTTATAAACTGACCATGTGTCATATGTTACCCTTACTGGGGGGGGGGGGGACAGCTAAATAATGCATTCGTCACTAGACGGATCTATGAAACTGTCAGCACTCTGCCTCCAAGCAGAGAGCACAAACACAGTCGTGGTTCCGCCGAAGGGTAGAATCACGACTGGGGAAAAATAGACAGACATTTTTTGGCCTGGCTATATGGCCAGGAAGACCCACAATAAAAAGACCTTGTGTCGCATATAACCTTACGTGGGAAGGTTGTTAAATACCGCATTCGTCACTAGACGGATCTATGACACTATCAGCCCTCTGTCTTCGGGTGGAGGGGGCTCTCTGCTTCCGAGCAGAGAGCAATAACCCAGTCGTGGTTCCGCCGAAGAGTAGAAGCACGACTGGGGAATATTAGACAGACATTTTCTGGCCGGGCCATATAGCCCGGAAAGCCCAGTTATAAACTAACCATGTGTCATATGTTGCCCTTACTGGGAGGGACAGCTAAATAATGCATTCTTCACTAACGGATCTATGACACTGTCAACTCTCTGCCTTCGGGTGGAGGGCGCTCTCTGCTTCCGAGCAGAGAGCAATAACCCAGTCGTGGTTCCGCCGAAGGGTAGAATCACGACTGGGGAAAATAGACAGACATTTTTTGGCCTGGCTACTTGGCCTGGAAGACCCACAATAAATAGAACTTTGTCACATCTAGCCTTGTGTGGGAAGGTTGGTAAATACAGCATACGTCACTAGACTGACGCATACGTCACTAGACTGACGCATACGTCACTAGACGGTCGCATACGTTATAGGCGGAGACATTTTATACTTGATCGTTATTCCTGTTACTACTCGTTGATTGTTCTTGTATGTCTATTGGTTTATTGTACTGTGGTATAATAAATCTCTCCTAATCTATCTTTAGTGTTTAAGTATTATTCTTACACTATTCTTTTCCCTATTATCTCTTCCCAGGATATAACAAAAACAGAATTAGAAAAACTCTTCTAATAAAGATATCTTTTTTTTTAAATAGCAAATTCTATGACACTGCAAATGCCATGACCTAAAATATAAAAAAAAAACATAATAAGAACAATTATCATAGAAAAAGAAATATTATTTGGTATACACTGCCATTTAACCAGATGATGAGTACTAAATTAAGGCATAAATTCTTAAAATTAGTTGAATAATACTTCCCTAACAATAACCCACTAACAAAATGTTTAAGAGGAATACTCTGTAATTGATCTATAGCTGCATAGATAATCTTGAGAAGTAACCTACATATGTTTGACGTCCAGTGTATTTAAAAAAAAAATTTTTCCCTCTTTGTCTCTTGTCTCTTTCAATACTTAAAGGGAAAAATAACTTAAAGAAAATTCTCTAACCATTTCACGATGAAACGCGATAACTTTTCAGACTTGCTATCCAAAGGCAAATTGGCATGGCAAAGGAAGCATTCCGTAAAGTATTAAGAAACAGGAACACTTCGCTAGGAACAAAGAAAATAATACTGGATGGCTATATGATGTCACTTGTTCAATATGGCAGTGAATGCTGAAACAAAGATGAAGGAAAGACTTAAAACAATTGAAATGCAGTTCTACAGAAGGATGCTGCGAATATCATGGATGTGAGCAATGATGAGGTTTTGGAAAGAATGGAAACGAAAAGGAAATTAATACTGAGCATCAGGAAGAGACAGCTAAAGTTCCTGGGACATGCAATAAGGAAGAATGGCTGGGAGAATCTGATACTAACAGGCCAGATAGAAGGGAAAAGAAACAGAGGAAAGCGACGGATAACATATTTGAAGGGCCTGATCAGCGGATGACGGAACGATGGTTTCGTGAAGAAACAGGAGAAAGCGTGCTAAGAGCCACCAGGAATAGGGAGACGTGGAAAGCCATGATCACCTACGTCCTGAAGGGACAGGGCACATAGAAGAAGAATATATATGCCAACTGTTTATAAGAAATTGTAATGTGGATATAAAGTGGGGGATCAAATCTATTTTATAATCAATATATAAACTGATCCCTCATTTTGTGGCCATTCTAGTTTCTATACATTTATATTCTAGATTTATGGGCTTGAGCTAGTGGATGACAGAACGAGGTTTGCATGGTGTAACAGGAGAAGGCGTGCTAAAAGCCACCAGGAATAGGGAGACGTGGAAAGCCATGATCGCCTACGTCCTGAAGGGACAGGGCACATAGAAGAAGAAGAAATGCTACATATGTAGCATTCAATTCATTTCATCATTGGCAGTAACAAAAGACATAGGTTTCGCTTCTTTTAGATTTTAACTTAAAAACGCTATTTAATTTCGATCGGCCATTCATAAAACAGCAGACATATATATTTTTTATCTAGTTATTTGCTTACGTTCTGTGTTAGTTGTTCTTATTAAAGTAACAATAGTATTTCTTTGAGAGAAAGAAAAGAATTTAAGAATAAGAATTCTGGTGATCGTGCTATTACATCCAATCGTTTCTTACAGTGTAAAGATGTTTGAAAGAAAAATGAAGGAAGTTCACTTTGCTAAATTTCTCACTTGAAAATAAAATTTAATTATTGAGCCAAAGATGATTACATTTCTATCTTAACTTAAATATTTATTTGAAACTATCAACAGTGAGATAGATTGAATTGAATTGAAACCCAAGAAAAATGAATGTTCGTAGTTAGGGAATAATGCAAATAATTCTGATGTATTTTATTAGTATTGTTTCAATTTTATTAAAAACTTTTTCTCTTATGGATTTTAAATGAAATTCTAGGTGAAAGCATGTGTTCCATATAAATACAAAATATAAAAGAACATATAAAAAACAGTGGTCCTGGTACAGATATTTATTTACTTTCTTACGTTGATTGCATAATTCTGAGCTATTTTATTAGTATTGTTCCCATTTTATTAAAATCTTTTTTATATTGTAGATTTTACACGTACTTTTACGTAAAAGCTCGTGTTTCATATGAATAAAAACATATGGAGGAAACATATAAAAAAACTGTGGTCCTGCTTCATATGTTTATTTTTTTACATTAACTCCATAATTCTGATGTATTTTATTAGTATTGTTCACATTATATTAAAACCTTTTTTTATCTTGTGCATTTTACAAGGTGAAAGTGTGTGATCCATACAAAGAATATAGAAGAAGCATATAAAAATATGCGGTCCTTCTACAGATGTTTATTTTTTTACGGAGACTGCGTTATACTGAGGTATTTTATAAAAAAAAAATTACCATGTTGATTTTGCATGTACTTTTGGGTGAGAGCGTGTGTTCCATATAAACAAAGAATATAGAAGAAGCATGTAAAAAACAGTGGTCCGGGTAAAGATATTTATTTACTTTTCTTTACATTGACTGCATAATTCTGAGTAATTTTATTAGTATTGTTTCCATTTTACTAAAATCTTTTTTATCTTGTGGATTTTACAAGTATTTTTAGGTGAAAGCTTGTGTTTCATATAAACAAAGAATATAGAAGAAGCATATAAAAATGGTGGTCCTGCTAAAGTTGTTTGATTATTTTTTTACGTTGACAGCATAATTCTGAGGTATTTTATTAGTATTGTTCCCATTTTATTAATTTTTTTTTATTTCGTAGATTTTACATGTATTTTTAAGTGAAATCTTGTGTTCCATATAAAAAAAAGATTATAGAAGGAGAATATAAAAACCTGTGGTCCTGTTACAGATGTTTATTTTTACGTTGACTACATATTTCTGACGAAATTTATTAATATTCCAATTTTAATAAAATCTTTTTTATCTTGTGGATTTCACCTGTATTTTAGGTGAAAGCGTGTGTTCCATACGAACAAAGAATATTGAAAAAGCATATAAAAAATGTGTCCTCCTACAGATGTTTATTTTTTTTTAACTTTGCAGAATTCGGATGTAATTTATTAGTAATGCTGCCATTTTATTAAAATATTTTTTTATCTTGTGGATTTTACATGTATTTTCAGGTAAAAGCGTATGTTCCATATAAACAAAGAATATTGAAGAAGCATATAAAAAACATTCGTCCTAATACAGATAGTTAATTATCATTTTTTAGGCTGACTGCGTAGTTCTGAGGTATTTTATTAGTATTGTTCCCATGTTATCAATATCTTTTTTATCTTGTAGATTTTACATGTATTTTTAATATAAGCATTGATTATAGAAGAAGCATAAAAAACTGTAGTCCTGCTACTGATGTTTTTTTTTAAGTTGACTGGATAGCTCTAATATATTTTATTAATATTTTTCCCATTTTATTAAAATCTTTTATATATTGTGGATTTTACAATGTATTCTAAGGGAATTCGTTTGTTCAATATAAACAAAGAATATAGAAGAAGCATATAAAAAACTGTGGTCCTGCTACAGATCTTTATATTTTTTACGTTGACCGCAAAATTCTGAAGTATTTTATTCGTATTGTTCCCATTTTATTAAAATCTTTTTTATCTTGTCGATTTTACAAGTATTTTTAGGTGAAAGCGTGTGTTCCATATAAACAAAAAATATAGTAGCATATGAAAAAAATGTGGTCCTACTACAGATGTTTATTTCATTTACGTTAACTGAATAATTCTGAAGCATTTTATTACTATTGTATTGTTCCCATCTTATTAAAATCTTTTTTTATCTTGTGGATTTTACATGTATTTTTAAGTGAAAGCGTGTGTTCCATGTAAACAACGAATATAGAAGAAGCATATACAAAACTGTGGTCTTGCTATAGGTGTTTATTTTTATTTTTTTTTTTTACGGTGACTGCATAATATTGAAGTATTTTATTGTTATTGTTCTCATTTTATAAAAATATTTTTATCTTGTGGATTTTACATGTATTTTTAGATGAAAGTGTGTGTTCCATATAAACAATGAATATAGAAGATACATATAAAAAATTGTGGTCCTGCTACAGATGTTTTTTCTGTTTTACGTTGAATGCATAATTCTGAGATATTTTATTAGAATTGTTCCCATCTTATTAAAAAAAAATTATCTTGTGAATTTTCACATATCTTTTGATAAAAACGTGTATTCCATATAAACAAAGAGTACAGAAAAAGTATATAAAAACAATCGTCCTGCTACAGATGTTAATTTATAGTTTTTTAAGTTGACTGTATAATTCGGAGGTAATTTATAAAAGAATATAGAGGTAGCATATAAAAAAAATCTGTGGTCCTCTAACAGATTTATATTTGTTTTATTTTTACCTTGAGTGCATAAATCTGAAATATGTTACTAGTATTGTTCCCATTTTATTCAAATCTTTTTTATCTTGTGGATTATACATGAAAGCGTGTGTTCCATATAAACAATAAAGATTCAAGAAGCATATCAAGAAACTGTGGTCCTGCTACAGATTTTTAATTTTTTTTATGTTGACTGTATAATTCTGAAGTATTCTATTAGTATTGTTCCCACGTTTTTAAAAAACTTTTATCTTGTAGAATTTACATGTATTTATAGGTGACAGTTTGTCTTCCATATAAACAAAGAATATAGAAGAAGCATATAAAAAACAGTGGTCCTGGTACAAATATTTATTTACTTTTTTACGTTGATTGCATAATTCTGAGCTATTTTATTAGTATTGTTCCCATGCTATTTTAAAAAAATTATCTTGTCGATTTTACATGTATTTTAACTGAAAGCGTGTATTTTCATATAAACAAAGAATATAGAAGAAGCATATAAAAACTGTGGTCCTTCTTCATAGGTTTATTTTTACATTAACTGCATAATTCTGATGTATTTTATTAGTATTGTTCATATTATATTAAAACCTTTTTGTATCTTGTGGATTTTACAAGGTGAAAGTGTGTGATCCATACAAAGAATATAGAAGAAGCATATAAAAATATGTGGTCCTTCTACAGATGTTTATTTTTTACGGAGACTGCGTTATACTGAGGTATTTTATTAGTATGGTTCCAAGTTTATAAAAAAAAAATTACCATGTTGATTTTGCATGTAAATTTTGGGTGAGAGCGTGTGTTCCATATAAACAAAGAATATAGAAGAAGCATATAAAAAACAGTGGTCCTGGTAAAGATATTTATTTACTTTTCTTTACGTTGACTGCATAATTCTGAGCTATTTTATTAGTATTGTTCCCATTTTATTTTTTAAAATTATCTTGTCGATTTTACATGTATTTTTAGCTGAAAGCGTGTATTTTCATATAAACAAAGAATATAGAAGAATCATATAAAAAACTGTGGTCCTGCTTCATATGTTTATTTTTTTACATTAACTGGATAATTCTGATGTATTTTATTAGTATTATTCACATTATATTAAAACCTTTTTTTATCTTGTGGATTTTACAAGGTGAACGTGTGTGATCCATACAAAGAATATAGAAGAAGCATATAAAAAACTGTGGTCCTGCTAAAGATGTTTAATTTTTAGGTTAACTGCTTAATTCTGAGGTAATTTATTAGTATTGTTCCCATTTTATTCAAATCTTTTTTATCTTGTGAATTTTAAATATTTTTTAAGTGAAAGCGTATGTTCCATATAAACAAAGAATATAGAAGAAGCATATAAAAAAAAACTATGGTCCTGCTTCAATTGTTTATTTTTCATGCTGACTGTATTGATACAAAGTTGCATGTCTCTTCAATAGGTATTTACGTTTTCTTCTTACATTTTACCATGAATATTAATAAAATCGCTTTCATGACCAGAAAGCCTTTCAGGTTTCTTTAAAACTTGCTTCATTTAATAATAATAATAATAACTACACAAATACATAGATAGTGATATTTTTTTTAATCGTATCACCCCGAACAAGGCGGTAACGTCACTGATGTGCAGGGGGCTCCGTAATAATGAAAAGATTGGAAAAGAGAAAGCCGGAAACCACATCCTAAACAGGGAACAAGGGATGAGCCTCTTAACCTGTTCAATAGATGTGGGTGGAGTGTGAACCGGGATGCAAATAGAAAGATGTGGCACTTACAAACTAAAAGTGTTTTTGTTTTGGTAGGAGCTTTTGAGTCTAATAAAAAAAAATCAGTTAAGTAAATAAGATTGTGAAAATTTATATATTTTTTAATTAATTTTTTAATCATTTTATTCATTTGTTTTTATTTCATTTTCTCACAATGAAAATGCTCTTCACAGGATATAGACTGTTTTTATTAGAAGTAGATTTTGGATATCCTGGCGAAATAGTGGACCAGAGATTTTGTTGATTTGTTCTTGAGTTTCTTTCTTTATCAGACCCAAAGTTCCAACCACAACAGAAACACTTTTAGTTTGTAAGAGCCACATTTTTCTATTTTTCATATTAAAGTCATACAATGACTTTAATATGAAAAATAGAAAATTTGCCTGGTTATTATTATTATGTTTTCATTTGTCATCATATTTCGATTTCTGCTATGGCCGCACTACCTACCAAGTCTGCGGGAATACCTAAGGCAGTGTGTTGTTATGGCTCCATTTCATGTTTTTTCTATCTCCCCTAACATATCTAGCGTTGCATAGACAAGTTCCTCCTTAGTATATGGGCTGTACTTAACAGGAATTTTTTTTGTATATCTCTTAAGCTGGGGTTTCCAGGGATTCTTTCAATATGTTTTTGTTCCATCTTTTATCATTCCAAGTGCACCTATTATCACTGGCACGATTCTTGTTTTCAATTTCTACATTTTTTTCTATTTCAATTTCCAAGTCTTTATATTTTTACCGTTTTTCGAATTCATTGGTTGCTATGTTACAATCCGCTGGGCAAGTCATATCAATTAATAGGCAAGTTCTTTCTTTCTGGTTTTTAACAATAATTTCTGGTTTATTTACTTCAATTTTTCTGTCTGTGTAGATAGTATAATCCGATAGAATGGTGACATCTTCTATTTCTGTAACCGGTGCTTGGTGATGTTCATACCTGTATTTGCTTACATTTTGTTTTGCTTTTCTACAGAATCTACTAAATTTAAATCATGTTTGTATTTACTGCCTTCTTTGATCATTGAATATGTTTTCTTTCTGTTTTCATGTTGTTTGACTAATTGTATCATCCAGTCCTTTGTTGTTTCTATGTATGTTAGTAAGCCAATAGTTGTTGTTTTGTATGACAATTCTAGCTGAATAAGACCTCTTCCACCTTCTTTACGGGGTATGTATAGACGGTCGGCATCAGTATTTGGATGATGCATCTTAAGATTAGAAAGAAGCTTTCTTGTTTTAGAATCCATTCGCCTGATGTCGTTTTGAGTCCAGTTTAAGATGTTGAAACTATATATGACTACTGGGATGGCAAGGCTATTAATGGCCATAATTCTGTTCTGAGAATTCAATTCAGTTTTTAATATCAATTTTAGCCTTCTATAGTACTCTTTACGCACTGTTTTTTCATTTTTATGGTGAATTTTTTCACTCTCGTTTACACCTAGGTATTTATAAGCTTCATCTGGTTCTAATTTTTTTATTGTTACAGCAAGGTCTAAGCTAATTGAGGATGTTTGTTGTAGCGATCCACACAAAACCGTAGCTTTAGCACATTTATTCAAATTGAATTTCATTCCAATGTCATCGCTGAAGCATTTTACAGTCTGCAGAAGGCCTTCCAGCTCATTCTCATTCTTAGCATACAACTTTAAGTCATCCATGTAAAACAGATGGCTTATTTTCTTTTAGTCTATTTTATAACCACATTCTGTCTTGCTAAGTTGACTGGTTAGTTTATTATTATTATTATTATTATTATTATTATTATTATTATTATTACATAAAATGAACCGCAAATAATTTTATTACAGAAAAGTAATCAAAACTAGGAAGAAGGATATTTTCAAATCAGCAATTTTGACAAGAATTACAAATAAGTTTTTTTTTTTACTAATATAACTATAATAAAATAAAAACGTATTGTAAGATATTCTACATTAGAAATGCATTGGAAATCAATAAACAAGTATATTCAATTCAGAATGCATTTGCAAGGTGTTACTGACAGAATAGTTGCATTAGTATCTCTTAATTGCATCCGTGAAAATTTCACGATTTTTCTGTTTGAATTTTTTATGAATCTAAATTTTTAAGTGACTGAATAAGCTCCTTGCTAGTTTCACGACTATAAAAATACGCATCAAAATTCCCCTACCACCTCGTTAAATATTTGGGCTTAACAACTTATTGCAATGACAGTTATAAATAAGAAAACAAATTATTATCCAAGGCAGTAAAAGTCGCCCTCATTTTCTTCTTTTCTTTTTAACCCATATACAATACATCTAACGTCGGTTAAAATTAACACAGTTTTCCTTGACGGTGACCTTTTTCTAAACTGACACTAATACATTGTGCACTAGAGACAATCAAAACCAAATAACGTGCATGTAAAAATTTAAATTATAAACTTACGACAATGTACCTATCGTACCTTGTATACGTACTGATGCTGACGATATATATATACCCCATAAAGAAGGTGGAAGATCTCTACTTAAGCTGGAATTATCATACAAGATAACAACTATTAACTCACCAACATACATGGAAACAACAAAGAACTGGATGATACAATTAGTCAAATACAAAAAACAAAAACAGAAAGAAAAATATTCAATCATGAAAAACAGTTGTAAATACAAACGAGATTTACATTCAGTAGATTCTGTAGAAAACTAAACATGACCCAAGAACCAATTGTTGCTGTAAAATATGAAAAACGTCAGTTAAAATTAACACATTTTTCCTATATGTAAACTACAATTCTAAACTATAATTTTTGAAAGTTTAAGTTCTATTGAAATATATGGAAATTATCTAAGTTTTAATAAGACAATAAAATACTTACTTTAAACAAAGTAGTCACAATATATGAAAACAAAGAAAGCATCAGTTTTAACAGATACCGTGAAGATATGGTTCTAAAAAATGCTTGCACGTTTATACACCCTGTGTATACAGTTCATATGCGCATAAAATTTGATTTACGCCACAGTGCGCACATGTCATTTAAGCATGCGCGTTATAATTCAGTTATTCCAGAAGACTTATTAAAATTTGTTCGCTTGCTGATAAGTTTCATTAAATTATATTTTGTTCAGTGACATATGTGTATTGCGTCATCTTTTATCCAAGTAAATTCATACAAATAAAATTGTTAACAGCCAATGTCGGATAGAAAGTCCAGAATACAAATCCAACATCAATTTCAATTTTTAATATATGCTTCTATTAGACATATACACAAGAAATTATTTGAACGGGCAAGATATTATTATACAAATTGAGGTTTGTTCATCTTTAAATTTGATCTTAAATCTTCAGATATATAAAGGTTGCTTCTGAGCGTAAAAGCGTAAGTTTTCTTCATCTTTCTATTTGATATTAATTCTTCTGGCATATAAGGGTTGCTATAAAGCGTAAATGCATAAGGGTTATTCATCTTTATTTTAATTCTTAATTTTCTGAGATATAAAGGATGCTATTGAGCGTAAAAGGATAAAGTGTGTTCATCATTATGTTTGATCTTTCATCTTCAGATATATAAAGGTTGCTATTGATATTAAAATCGTAACGGTTGTTCATCTTTATATTTGATCTTAAATCTTCAGATATATAAAGGTTGCTATTGATCTTAAAATCGTAACGGTTGTTCATCTTTATATTTGATCTTTCATCTTCAGATATATAAAGGTTGCTATTGATCTTAAAATCGTAACGGTTGTTCATCTTTATATTTGATCTTTCATCTTCAGATATATAAAGGTTGCTATTGATCTTAAAATCGTAACGGTTGTTCATCTTTATATTTGATCTTTCATCTTCAGATATATAAAGGTTGCTATTGATCTTAAAATCGTAACGGTTGTTCATCTTTATATTTGATCTTAAATCTTCAGATATATAAAGGTTGCTATTGATCTTAAAATCGTAACGGTTGTTCATCTTTATATTTGATCTTTCATCTTCAGATATATAAAGGTTGCTATTGATCTTAAAATCGTAACGGTTGTTCATCTTTATATTTGATCTTTCGTCTTCAGATATATAAAGGTTGCTATTGATCTTAAAATCGTAACGGTTGTTCATCTTTATATTTGATCTTAAATCTTCAGATATATAAAGGTTGCTATTGATCTTAAAATCGTAACGGTTGTTCATCTTTATATTTGATCTTTCATCTTCAGATATATAAAGGTTGCTATTGATCTTAAAATCGTAACGGTTGTTCATCTTTATATTTGATCTTAAATCTTCAGATATATAAAGGTTGCTATTGATCTTAAAATCGTAACGGTTGTTCATCTTTATATTTGATCTTTCATCTTTAGATATATAAAGGTTTCTATTGATCTTAAAATCATAACCGTTGTTCATCTTTATATTTGATCTTTCATCTTCAGATATATAAAGGTTGCTATTGATCTTAAAATCGTAACGGTTGTTCATCTTTATATTTGATCTTTCATCTTCAGATATATAAAGGTTGCTATTGAGCGTAAAAGTGTAAGGTTTGTTGATCTTTATTTTTTATCTCTAATTCTCTGACAAAAAAGGTTGCTATTGTGTGTAAAAGCGTAAGGTTTGTTAATTTTTATATTTGATCTTTAAACTTGAGAAATGTAAAGGTTGCTATTGAGCGTAAAAGCGTAAAGTTTGTTCATCTGTATTTTTCATCTTTAGTTTTCTGAGATACAAAAGATGCGATTGATCGTAAAAGGATAAAGTTTGTTCATCATTATATTTGATCTTTCATCTTCAGATATATATAGGTTGCTATTGAGCTAAAAGCGAAAGGTTTGTTCATTATTTTTTATTATTTTTATCTTTAATCTTTTGAAAACAACGGTTGCTATTGAAGTTAAAAGCATGAGGTTTGTTCATCTTTATATTTTATATTTAATCTTCAAATTTATAAAGGTTTCTATAAAGCGTAAAAGTATAATGCTTGCTCATCTTTATATTTGATGTTTAATTTTCAGATATGTAATGATTGCTGTTGGGTGTATAAGTGTGAGATTTGTTCATCTCTTTATATGATCTTTGTCATATAAAGGTTGCTATTGATCGTAAAAGCGTAATGTTTGTTCATCTTTATATTTGATCTTTAATGTTCAGTCATATAAAGTTTGCTATTTATTGTAAGAGCGTAACGGTTGTTCATCTTTATATTTGATCTTCAATCTTTAGACATATAAAGTTGCTATTGATTGCAAAAGCGTAAGGATTGTTCATTTTTATATTTGATCCTTAATCTTCAGATGTTTAAAAGTTAATATTGATCGTAAAAGCGTAACATTTGTTCATCTTTGTATTTTATCTTTAATGTTCAGATATATAATGGTTGCTATTGATCGTAAAAGGGTAAGGGTTGTTCATCTTTATATTTGATCTTTAATCTTCAGATATATAAAAGGTTGCTATTGATTGCAAAAGCAAAAGCATAAGAGTTTTTCATCTTTATATTTGATTTTTAATCTTCAGATATATAATGGTTGCTATTGATCGTAAAAGGGTAAGGGTTGTTCATCTTTATATTTGATCTTTAATCTTCAGACAAATAAGGGTTTCTATTGTTCGTAAAACAGATATAACTTTAAGCGGTATTGTACTTATTGAATGATACGAATATTGTAAGAAATGTTGATTAAATTAACAAAATCATCGATCAACAAACTGATAAGTTTGACAAGATAATGGGACATTGTCTCGATGTCATATGGAGTTAGATATATTGTTGGAGTGGGTTTGACAACGACTGTGACTATTCCGTACTGACCGATTCTGTTGCGTGTCTACATTAGTTTTTACAGATTTCTCAACCCCAATACAACAAAAACGAACTGTATCTGCCTCTTATTGAAAATAAAATCAAAGAAAGGTTTATTTCAAGTAAATTAAATTATTCCACATACTTAAATATCAAAACTCATATGATCTGTATAGACTGATTTTATTGAGATTGTTAAATAAAGCTTACCGACTACTTGTCAGTCAATGAGAGAGGCAGAGGAAGTGAATGAGCGAAAGAGAAAGGGGGAAGGGTCTATTACAATCAGTTTACTCATTACTGTCTAGTAGTGTAAGTGTAAGTAGCAAAAATAGTCAGTGAAAGATTTTGGAGAGAGAATCTCTATTTTATAAAAGCATTTTCTCACCTTTACGATAACTGCTAATTCATTGAATTAGAAGTGAATTTTAAGACACTTAAAATAGCCACATCTTTTCTCCTTTTTTTTTTTCTTTTCCGATGGTAGATTTTAGCTTCTGACTCGGGACGTATCCCTTTAACTGACTTTATTAAACATAAGCTTTTTTTTAAATGCGTTATATTTTTAGCAATATGTGCAGCTGTTTATTTGTTACGAGATGTTTTTTCTCTCTTTCTTTCATCCTTAAACGAATGTTTGACGATACTACATGACTATACTGTTACAATATTTTAAAAAAAACTTCGAAAACATCAAAAGAAAGATGTGAAAGAAAGAAGAATTTCAAGAAAAATAAATTGACCACGAGAGAATATTTGAAACTAGCGCTGCAGATTTAGATCAAGAGAAAATTATTGATAACATCGGAAAAAGATATATATTTTAAAACATCATCGTTAAATGTCCAAGTTAAGTGAAGAAGTGCATGAAAACTATTTTCTCAGCATTAACTTTTAGTAATAAAAACAGAGCTACATTGGATGGATGAGGGTTCGACAAGTGTTTGGTCCAGTTGTGAAAATAATCAGCAAACAAGGTTTAAAAGAAAACAGCGGAAATTAAAATAGTTTTAGACTAGTACTGTAAGCAGTAAGAGTAGATTCTTTCATATTTGACTATAATTTCCACTTTACTGGGGGAGGGGGCTTCATGTAGCTGTCAGAAGGTGGAGCAGGTTGCTCTTTAGCGAGCATTAAGATGGCCAAGGCATTCCCCATGGTGGTGACTCCCAGCTCCTTGAGTATGTCTCGGTCTATCATTGATAAGTTGTTCTTTGTCAGATTTTCCTTGGTGAAGGATTCTGCGTAGATTTTCGCAGATTCGACCGAGATGCCAATCTTGGTAAATAGCTCTTGCCAATTAATCGGTTCGTATCCTGTTCACAGCGCCATGACGAATAGGTAGTTCGACAGTGTCAGCGACAAATGTCGAAAATAAACCCAGAAAGAGACTTGAGATTATTTATTGAAGAATAGGCCAGTCCATTGCCCAGAGTAAGGCAATCCATTTGCTGGCCTGCCACTGGAGAAATTTGCTGGCCTGCTATTGGCTAGATGTTTGATAAAATAGTTTATCCGGGTCTAACTTTTACCAACACGAGGAGGCCATTACACCCACCATTGCGAGGAGGCTTGGGGTGAAATGATAAATAAAAATGTCCGTTGTAACATTGAATGTACAGGTGGTTTTGTGGAAAAGAGCTCAGAATAAGAAATCGGAGAGTTGAGTTCGAATTCCAATCGGGTTCTTTATATTCACTTACGTGCAAATAATCTTGAGAAAGGTGTGAATCCAAATCATGCGTTAATTAGTAGGACTTGTATAAATAAATCATTATTATCTCAAAAAAATCTTAAAGTCTAAAAATAATTTCTGACTTAAATAACCTGGAAATGGTCGATGAACCTCACAAAAATCAATCAATCAATAAATAAAAAAGTAATTTACTAAGTATAAATATCACTTTTTTAAAAGTTTTGCAAACAGCTTATGGCATGTTCTTGTATTTACTGCATCATCAACATAACATTCAGTGAATGTTTGTTTAGTTGCAGCTTCAAGCTTTTACCAGATCAAAAATACTAAGTAGATAGTATCGAATATGCATTTAAGGTAGGTCACTCCAAATGTAATACTTTCTAATAATTTCCACAGAAAAGACAACAGACCCAGGTTGGCACAGTACAAGTTGTAAATCAAATTGTATATACTGTAGTATATTTCCAATTATGGGACACCTGAATTTCCACAGAAAAGACAACAGACACAGGTTGACACAGTACCAGTAGTAAATCAAATTGTATATACTGTATTATATTTCCAAATCTGGGTCCTCTGAATTTCCACAGAAGAGACAACAGACCCAGGTTGGCACAGTACAAGTTGTAAATCAAATTGTATATACTATATATATTTCAAAATCACACCCCTGAATTTGGCTATATACAACAGACAATAGTTGACACCATTTATAAACCAATTGTATATATTGTAGTATATTTACAATCTTTGGTCCCCTGAATTTCAGAGACAGACCCAGGTTGACACAGTACCAGTTGTAAATCAAATTGTAACCAGGTATTTCAAATCTGTCCACTGAATTTGCAGGAAGAGATTAACAGACCCTGGTTGACAAAGTCCATATTTTAAACCAAACTGTATATGCTCAGGTATATTTCAAACTGTTCCCCTGAATTTCCATAAGCAGAAAAGACAACAGATACAGGTTGACACAGTACCATTTATAAATCAAATTGTATATATTGTATATATTTATGTAAATCTGGGTCCCCTGAATTTCCACAGAAGAGACAACAGACCCAGGTTGACACAGTACCAGTTGTAAATCAAATACATATACTGTAGTATATTTCCAAATCTGGGTCCACTGAATTTCCACAGAACAGACAACAGACCCTGGTTGACAAGTCTCATTTGTAAACCAAACTGTATATACTGTAGTATATTTCCAAATGTCTCTCTGAATTTCCACAGAAAAGACAACAGATACAGGTTGACACAGTACCATTTATAAATCAAATTGTATATATTGCATATTTACAAATCTGGGTCCCCTGAATTTCCACAGAAGAGACACAGACCTCAGGTTGACACAGTACCAGTTGTAAATCAAATTGTAGTATATACTCAGACATTTCAAATCTGGGTCCACTGAATTTCCACAGAACAGACAACAGACCCTGGTTGACAAAGTCCCATTTGTAAACCAAACTGTATATACATTTAGGTATTTCAAAACTGTTCCCTCTGAATTTCCACAGAAAAGACAACAGATACATATTATGGTATCATTTATAAATCAAATTGTATATATTGTAGTATATTTACAAATCTGGGTCCCCTGAATTTCCACAGAAGAGACAACAGACCCAGGTTGACACAGTACCAGTTGGTAATCAAATTGTATATACTGTAGTATATTTCCAAATTAGTCCACTGAATTTCCACAGAACAGACAACAGACCCAAGTTGACAAAGTCCCATTTGTAAAATAAACTGTATATACTCAGTATATTTCCAAACTGTTCCCCTGAATTTCCACAGAAAAGACAGATACAGGTTGACACAGTACCATTTATAAATCAAATTGTATATATTGTAGTATATTTACAAATCTGAATTTCACTTTGTAATGAGACAAGGAGACCTAGGTTGACAGTACCAGTTGTAAATCAAATTGTATAAACTGTAGTATATTTCCAAATTCATCCACTGAATTTCCAAGAATATTACAGACCCCGGTTGACAAAGTCCCATTTGTAAAACCAAACTGTATATACTGTAGTATATTTCCAAAACTGTTCCCCTGAATTTCCACAGAAAAGACAACAGATACAGTGTTTACAGTACCATTTATAAATCAAATTGTATATATTGTAGTATATTTACAAATCTGGTCCCCTGAATTTTAGATACAGAAGAGACAACAGACCCAGGTTGACACAGTACCAGTTGTAAATCAAACTTGCATATACTCAAGAGAAGCCAAATTCAGTTCACTGCTGAATTTCCACAGAACAGACAATAGACCCTGCTGACAAAGTCCTGTTTGTAAACCAAACTGTATATACTGTAGTATATTTCCAAAATCAATTCTTGTTCTGCAGAAAAAGACAACAGATACAGTTGATACAGTACCATTTATAAATCAAATTGGTATATTGTAGTATATTTACAAATTAAGTCCCCTGAATTTCCACAGAAGAGACAACAGACCCAGGTTGACACAGTACCAGTTGTAAATCAAATGGTAAACTGTAGTGCTTCAACCAAGCCCCACTGAATTCCACAGAACAGACAGACCCTTATTGACAAAGTCCCATTTGTAAAACTAAAACTGCATATACTGTAGTATATTTCCAAATTGTTCCCCTGAATTTCCACAGAAAAGACAACAGATACAGGTTGACACAGTACCATTTGTAAATCAAATTGTATATATTGTAGTATATTTACAAATTCAAATTTCCTGAATTTGCAGCAGAAGAGACAACAGACCCAGGTTGACACAATAGTTGTAAATCACTGTATAAACTGTAGTATATTTCCAAATCTGGGTCCACTGAATTTCCACAGAACAGACAACAGACCCGGTTGACAAAGTCCCATTTGTAAACTAAACTGTATATACTGTAGTATATTTCAAAACTGTTCCCCTGAATTTCCACAGAAAGACAACAGACAAGGAAGGATATTGTACCATTTATAAATCAAATTGTATATATTGTAGTATATTTACAAATTTGGGTCCCCTGAATTTCCACAGAAGAGACACAGACCCAGGTTGACACAGTACCAAAGTAAATCAAATTGTATATACTCGTAGTATATTTCAAATCTTTGGGTCCACTGCATTTCTGCCAGAACAGACAACAGACCCTGGCTGACAAAGTCCCATTTGTAAACCAAACTGTATATACTGTAGTATATTTCCAAAACTGTTCCCCTGAATTTCCACAGAAAAGACAACAGATACAGGTTGACACAGTACCATTTATAAATCAAATTGTATATATTGTAGTATATTTATAAATCTGGGTCCCTGAATTTCCACAGTTAGACAACAGACCAGGTTGACACAGTACCAGTTGTAAATCAAATTGTATAAACTGTAGCATATTTCCAAATTGGGTCCACTGAATTTCCACAGAATAGACAACAGACCCTGGTTGACAAAGTCATTTGTAAACCAAACTGTATATATACTGTAGTATATTTCCAAAACTGTTCCCCCATTTCAATAAAGACAACAGATACAGGTTGACACAAATTACTTATAAATCAAATTGTATATATTGTAGTATATTTACAAATCTGGGTCCCCTGAATTTCCACAGAAGTTATTGACCCAGGCTGACACAGTACCAGTTGTAAATCAAATTGTATATACTGTAGTATATTTCCAAATCTGGGTCCACTGAATTTCCACAGAACAGACAACAGACCCCGGTTGAAAGTCCATTTAGGGAACCAAACTGTATATACTGTAGTATATTTCAAACTGTTCCCCTGAATGGCAAAGACAACAGATACAGGTTGACACAGTACCATTTATAAATCAATCAATACATTGTATATATTTTAAAATTGGGTCCCCCATTCTAATAGAGACAACAGAACAGGTTGACACAGTACCAGTTGTAAATCAAATTGTATAAACTGTAGTATATTTCCAACTAGTCCACTGAATTTCCACAGAACAGACAACAGACCCCGGTTGACAAAGTCCCATTTGTACAAACTGTATATACTGTAGTATATTTCCAAAATCAGTTCTCTGAATTTCCACAGAAAAGACAACAGATACAGGTTGACATGGTACCATTTAGTAAATCAAATTGTAGAAGCTAGGTATATTTACAACCTGGGGTCCCCTGAATTTCAGTTGGTAAAGCAGACAACAGACCCAGGTTGAGCAGTACCAGTTGTAAATCTAAACAGTATATACTGTAGTATATTTCCAAATCTGGGTCCACTGAATTTCCACAGAACAGACAACAGACCCCGGTTGACAAACCCATTTGTAAACCAAACTGTATATACTGTAGTATAGCTTCAAAACTGTTCTCTGACTTCATAAAGACAACAGATACAGGTTGAGTACAGTACCATTTATAGTCACTGTATATATTGTATATTTACAAATCTGGTCCCCTGAATTTCCATAGAAGAGACAATAGACCTAGTTGACACAGTACCAGTTGTAAATCAAATTGTATATACTGTAGTATATTTCCAAATCTGGGTCCACATTTACAGAACAGACAATGCAGACCCCGGTTGACAAAGTCCCATTTGTAAACCAAACTGTATATACTGTAGTATATTTCCAAACTGTTCCCCCTATCTTCATAGTGACAATAGGATACAGGTTGACACAGTACCATTTATAAATCAAATTGTATATATTAGTATATTTACAAATCTGGGTCCCTGAATTTCCACAGAAGAGACAACAGACCTAGCTATACAGTACCAGTTGTAAATCAAATGGTATATCATAGGTATATACGCAAGTCTGGGTCCACTGAATTTCCACAGAACAGACAACAGACCCTGGTTGGACAAAGTCCCATTTGTAAACCAAACCAATACTGTAGTATATTTCCAAAACTGTTCCCATGAATTTCCACAGAAAAGGCAACAAACCCATGTTGCCACAGTACCAGTTGTAAATCAAATTGTATAAACCTGTAGTATATTTCCAAATCTGGGTGCCCTGAAGATAAACCTACAATTAATCTCAGTCCAAGATGCACATCTGTGCGATGGATGAATTGTCGTCTCAATTACTCAAAAATAAAAATAACAGTGACAACTCATTTTAATAGTTATATCTACCAAAATTATACTTTTTAAATGCTAAAGAGTAAATTTATTCAATAAGACTGCCATTGACTTCAACCGCAGCCTTCAGGCGACTTCACAATCTTTTGTATCTTTTCTGAGTGGTCCTCTTTTTTTAAGTTGGTGAATGCAGCCATAATCCTTGCTTTAGTTTATCTGCGGAGTTAGGTAGCCAGATGTAAGGGGCGTGGTGGTCGCACAAATTATCTGACAGCTATTTCTTTTGCTTGCGAGGCATGGTGCATTGTCCGGTTGCCAAACATAGCAGACATCCGCTTGATTTATAGCAACACTAATTCCTCAAGACACTTGACGCAGACCTCCGTTTTTGGTCTGAGCCCGGAGAGGAGGCGAATCGAGTTGCTTCTTCTTCACTATGAACACTTCAAAAACCATGATGTTGATTGGATATATCACTCAACTTTTTCCTAATACTCCGCTCAGATTGTCCTCAGTCAGATTGGCATCCAAACACTCTGAACTGTTCGTACTGGACCTTCCGGAGTGAATGCCATGCAATACTGGATGCCGTTTCTAAATTGTTGGTGGCTTGACGGTGACCTTTTTCTAAACTGACACTAATACATTGTGCACTAGACACAATCAAAACCAAATAACGTGCATGCGAAAAACTTAAATTATAAACTTACGACAATGTACCTATCGCACCTTGTTTACGCACTGATGCTGACGATCTAAATATACCCCATAAAGAAGGTGGAAGATCTCTACTTAAGCTGGAATTATCATAAAAGATAACAACTATTAACTCACCAACATACATGGAAACAACAAAGAACTGGATGATACAATTAGTCAAATACGAAAAACACAAAACAGAAAGAAAATATTCAATCATGAAAAACAGTTGTAAATACAAACGAGATTTACATTCAGTAGATTCTGTAGAAAACTAAACACGACCAAAGAACCAATTATTGCTGTAAAATATGAAAAAGAAAGTAAAGAATAATGTTGAACATATAAAAAAAAAACTCTTGTTAGATAAATCTCTGCATGGCTAATATCCACAATGGCTAATAAAGCCAACGTCGTCAACAGTTATTGATATTTAAGAAATAGAAAACTTTATTCTTGCAGCACAAGACCAGAGTCTTTTTAGTAAAAACTTCCAGGCGAATAACATACATAATAGAGTGGATCCAAAATGCAGACTCTGTGACAAATATCAAGAAACCATAGACAACCTAATCTCAGAATGTTCTGTATTTGTACCAAATGAATATAAATATTGTCACGATAGAGTCGAGTAATATTTACACTGAACAATGTGCAAAGACTTTAGAAAAAGGTTAGCATGTATTCTTTGGGGCCAAATTCCAAAATTAATCTTCGTTCTGAATAGTTGAAAAAACACACATGTATATTTTATATCTTCCCACATACAAACACAGCAAACTGAAAAATTTTGTATTTAAATGTAAATCATCTGTACAGCCAACATCAAACATTGCCTGATGAAGAGAATCTATCTCGAAACATAGACATTTCCGTGTCGCGATGTACAATTAACTCATAACTATATAATTATATTAAGCTCTATGATATTTATTATATTGAGCACTGTTCATAATAAAATAAATGCCGGGGTACTGAAAATACTAAAACCTTGGGTCCTCTTCACCTGGAATTATATATATATATATATATATATATATATAAACAAACTATTACTAGTACAAAATTTTAAAATTGAAATTAATAAAATAAGCTTTTTTCTTACAGGCATTAAATTTTATCAGCAACGCCTTATCTAAGAATGGTTATCCCACCAATATTGTTCATGGTGTGATGCAGTATAAAATAATAATTTTCTCAAGGTTAAGCCGTATACTGTGGGAAAATGTCCAGTGTACTTAAGATTACCTTCTGTTGGTTCGTGTAGTGATCAATTGGCCAAGCCAATTACTAGAGTAGATACTTCGTGTTATTTTTCTGCTCAAGTTAGTCCATCTTGGCACTTATTCTGCTTTCCCGTCCATGAAAAAGGGTGTTCTTCTTCCCCACCATGTTTCGTCTGTTATTTATAATTTCGTTTGTAGTTGTGGTAGCAGCTACATAGAAAGGACGTCACAAAGATTGAATAGCAGAATAAAGCAACATGTGCCACAAAGAATACTTAATACGGATGTTCCGGCGGGTCAAATTGTGAACATTTCCGGGTCAGCCATTGCTGATCACCTTATAAGCAGCAAAAATTGTGTGAATGGCTTCAGTGTGGACCAGTTCACTGTGTTGTCTGGTTCACACTCTGCATTTCATCTACAGGCACTAAGCAGTCGTCTTAGGATGACTGCTCTATGACTGCCCTATAACACTGTCAGCTCTCTGCTTCCGAGCAGAGAGCACAAACCCAGTCGTGGTTCCGCCGAAGGGTAGAACCACGACTCGGTAAAAATAGACAGACATATTTTTGGCCCGGCTATATGGCCGGGAATACCCACATTAAAATGACCATGTGTCACATCCGGCCTTGTGTGGGAAGGCTAGTAAATACAGCAGGCACTGGAGTCAATATACATAAAAGCCAGGACCCCGTCTCTTTGTAGACAAAAAGAATGTATACTTGGACTCCATATCATCACCATTTAGTGCCTGTCAGTGCCCTTCCCGATATTTTTCTCCCCCTTACTATTTGCCATAATTCATTTTCATCTGTTACTTTTAAATGTGAATATTGAATTAAAATAAGTCCCAGTAATACCCTGATGAAGTACGGGATTGAAACCGGTCGGTTGTTTTGTATTTCTTATTTTTTATTCAATCTTTTGTTAAACATATACAAATGCCTGTAAGTATGAAGCTTACTTTATTAATTTCAAATATATATATTTGTCAGATAAAGTCTTGAGGGTGAAAGCGTCACAAGAAAATTTTTCATAAATTGTTTTTAATATTTAAAGGGGTTTATAGCATTTTCCAATATATATATATATATATATATATATGTGTGTGTGTGTGTGTGTGTGTGTGTGTGTGTGTGTGTGTGTGTGTGTGTGTGTGCGTTCGCGCGTGTGCGTTTGTGTAATACAGAATAAAAAATAACTGATAAATATTTAATAAATAGATAAACCGGAAGCAGGTGAGATGCGAGTAGGAACGAGGTTAGATAATGACAGATTAATATAGATTCGGTGATCGTCTGAGAATCGTTGTTTAAACTTGATCCGACCGTAAACAGATAGATAGATAGATAGATAGATAGATAGATAGATAGATAGATAAATAGATAGATAGATAGATAGATAATGAAGAGATTAAGATAGATAGATAGATAGATAGATAGATAGATAGATAGATAGATAGATAAAGTGCTGAGTTATTTTAACAGCTTTTTTTTCATTTGTTTATTTGTAAAGTCGACCGTTAAAAAAAAAAACAGCAAACATTGCGTTTCTCAGATGATGATACAATGGCTACATTCACCTGACAAACACTCACAAAAAATTAACTGCCGAAAAGCATTTTACGTGATTATCCACTTAGAAATAAATGCGATTCCTGGTTGCAAATGTTAACTATCAATTGCTTTTGAATTTACGTTTTCTAATATTTGAATTGACAATGTCACCCGTTCATTGCGTCCCAGTCGACAATAGTAAGCGGACCTTTTGTAGAATACAATATTGCAATTGTATATATGTCCACTTAAAAAAAAAAGCGACAATGTGATTACTCTTTTTCTATGTGCGGTGTTCTTTCTGGAAATTAGACCATTACTGTTCTCTACAACTTACTGTCTTTTTTAATTCTAAGTTGAATTTTTCTTTTTACTATTTCTCCTAATCTCTGTTGTGTGAACCATTAACATAGAATCGTTTTTCCTATGAATATCAAATTCTCTATGTACTTTTATCTTATTATTTCAACCCTGTCTTTCTACTTCTAAATATAAGTGTCTTTTTTTATTTTGATCCTCCTTAAAACTTCGTCATTGCTCTATGTTTAATGTATTGTATTCTCAGCATCTTTTAGTAGAACCACATTTCTGATAGCTAAAGTCTGTTCTTCATCCTTGAGGGGATAGGCCAATATTCACTGCCATATAGAAGGGCCGATATTTCATAACATTACTATCGTTTTTTTTTTTTTTGTTTTTTTTTTTGCTTTGTTTTGTTTAATAAAATTTTCCTTTTTCTTAATATGGCGGAGACTTACCTCGCCGAAGCAAGAGAAGGTGAGTTGTCTACACATGCGTTTATAGACGACATGGAACCGCCAGGCGAGCTCATGCAAGGCAGTTTTGGAATGACACTGCGCATGCGTCATCGGTGAAAGCGAGGCTCTCACATGCGAGAAATTTTGATTTCTTGCCCGAAACCGAAAACGAATAAAAAGAGCCAACTTCTGTTTCGCGGTCAGTGGGATGTTGGCGATTCGTGAAGGCTTCACCGGTGTTCGGTAAACAGTGCTTTGTTTACGTTGCGCAAGGAACGGAGTTCCGAGTGAAGCGGTGATCCGGGTTCTACGTAGAGCAGCTAGGAGCACAGATCCAAGCGGTCATTAATTCCTCTAACAACCACACTTCGTTAAACAAAGACTACACTTATTAATCTGCTTAACTTTTGAAAGGCACCTTTCTCTGATCTAATGCGCATTTGAATGTTTATATTATACAATAAGGCAGAAAATGAAAAGAGGACAGCCAAGCCAATAGAATGATTTCGAATAAAGTTTAAAAATGGAATTTTTGTTTTATTTGTTTCCAAAGAAGTAATGCATCAGTTTTCAGATACTAAATATTCCACTTAGATCAAAGTAAAATATTCACTGTATAACATTTACCTCACTGAGACGTAATGTGAAACAAGGTTGAGCCTATGGTTGTCGGTTGCGCTGGCCTTGGTGGCAACCACCGATCTTGTAGTGGTTCAGCCTCTGTGTCATTCTTCTGATAAGCATATCTGTCCTCGAACAGAGATACAACGGAACCGCCCTCTGTCAGAGCAAAGAGACGCAACTGAGAGTTGATGAACCCTATCCAGCAAGAAGCCTGCATCTGAACCCCTATAATATGCAGGTTCTTCAAATGGCGTTTTCTAAACACCTGTCACCAGAACACTTCTTGAGGTCTACCAGAATCACTTTCACCTTAAGCCAAGACATTAATATTGTGATGAATATTAATCATCTAAATTTACTGATACATTCTCATATGTATTAATTGAGTTTATATTACACGTGCATCGATTTATACTTTACTTATTATGGATGTGCGTTATGTTGTAATTGATATCGACTTGGAAAGCGAAATCGGATAGCTGAGTTTGAATTCCATTTCAATTGGTTGCATTCACTTACGCACAGATGTCATCGGGAAAAGTATTAATCCATATCTTCTCTCGCCAGCTATGGACTGAACAACGGGACACATTGGGTTATATAGCCTTGATTAGCAACCAGTCTACCGGAAAAAGAAATGGGAAACTACTCCGGAAAAATCTTCTGCCTCATCATTCATGTCTCTTTCGAGACATGATCGCCCAAGCGTGTATCACGTATGGCACTTAACTGACTGACTGAATATAATAATTGAACATATGATTAAGGCCTCTACTGGGCATAAAGTGGGGGATCAGTTTTATATTGTTATGAAGTAATAAACTGATCCCCCACTTATTACTATATAATAATATAATACATATCTTCCCTTTCTAGCTATGAGTCAAATAACAGGACAGATTGGGTTCTATAGCTTTGGTCGGCAACCAGTCTACCACAGAAAGCAATGGCAAACTACTGCGGGATAAACTTCTGCCCAGTCAGTCATGTCTCTTTCGAGACATGATCGCCCAAGCGTGTATCACATATGGCACTTGACTGACTGATACTTTCTAGATTGGGTACAGGGATTCTTCAAGAAAGGATAAAAGTTGAATTGGATTAAAGAAGATAAAAGATAGCTCTTGAGGTTGAATTTAATGTTTTTGAAATTGTAGCTACCAGGGAAGCAATTAAACGGAAGGGAGTTTAACAGGCGGGAAGTGCGAGAAGAAGTACAGGTTGCAGTTAACTGTTTCAACGACAAAACGGTGGGACATGGATGCCAATCTAGTAGCACGCTTGTATTTATGTGGGCAGGTCACCAGAGCATTTGCTATGAAAATATTTGTAGAAAAGAGAGAGGGAAACCACGTCTCGTCAGCGAGAAAGTAATTGAAGTTGAGATGCCAAGTCAGGACCGATTATATTGCAGTTCCATTTTGGTTTTGTTGAGGACCTAAATGGAGATGAATAGCTGGCGCACCCGACCAGATATGGCAACAGTATTCAATGCAAAGACAAACGGTAGATTTATAAATGTGCGAGATTGCTTCTGACCTGAAATACATTATAAGCCGACTCATAGACCCAACCTAAGCAGTAGACACAGCTATAGAACCGATATATTTGATATAATTAAGATCGATAGGAAAATCTCAATAGAAACGAAGAAAAGAGTTCTAGACTGCAACGTGATGTCAGTTCTTCAATACGGCAGTGAATGCTGGACAATATCATCGAAAATGAGGACAAAACTGGAAGCGGCCGAAATGTGGTTCTACAGAAGGATGCTACGGATATCGTGGACTGAGCATACAAGCAACGACGAGGTGTTAGAAAGAATGGCAAAAAAAAAGGAAATTGATGCTGAGCATCAGGAAGAGACAACTGAAGTTCCTGGGACATGCAATGAGGAAGGAGAGCCTGGAGAACCTGATACTGACTGGACAGATAGAAGGAAGGAGAGACAGAGGAAGGCAGCGGATAACATATTTGCAGGGCCTGATCAGGTGGATGACGGAACGGGGGTTGCCAGGAGCAACAGGAGCAAACATACTGAGAGCCACAAGGGATAGGGAGACGTGGAGAGCCATGATCGCCTACGTCCTGAAGGAACAGGGCACATAAAAGAAGAAGAAGGTCAATTGAAAAAGTGAGGCCAAGAAGACGCAGTGTATTACTCTCAAGGGTCGCTGGCAGGAAACGATTCTTGATCGTGGTTATCTTCTCATCGATGAATAAATAAGAGATCCTCATTGACAAAAATAATCTAGAAAAAAGCTCTCTCTCTGTCCCTGTAGTATACAGGTAGTCATGGCTCTCCACTGCTTTCTTTTCTTTAATATTTTTAAACTTTACACTGCCAATATATTATACAGTAGTTCGGCATTTTCTTTTAATTTCTATCTAATTTTTCTACTTTCTTATTACCATCTTTCCCTTTAGGAAGGCGTATTTATATTTAAAAAATACGTTTATTCAGACCGAACTCTTCAAGATGGCAATTCCTTAGGTCTATTTTTTCAAATTCTGAATTTAATAAAGTCTTGAACGAAACGACAATATTGAAAAAAGAAAAACTGCCTAAAGTTAAACTTACCTGAAGTACTCGAAGCATAAATTACAACACAAAGCAAAAACAATTGAATATATTAACTGGAATCCGACAAGATGACAGAAAGAAGAAAAATAACAAATAGGAAATGTATAACATCTAACATGTTTCACTTTTATTCAATTTTCTTTAGAGGGCTAGAAAAATTAAAAAAACAAAAAGATAGAATTCTGGTATACGACGATTCGAGGTTAGTTCTTATGAAATAGATATGTGTTACGTGTTATTAAAGTGATGTGCTATATATAACAATAGTTATTCTTATGTCACTATATATATAACTATATTTTATATAGTTATTATTATGTCACTTTTCATATATTTCGATTTCTGCTATGGTCGCACGACCAACCAAGTCTGCGGGGAGACATAAGGCAGGCCATGGTGTGTTGTTATGGCTCTATTTCATGTTTTTTCTATCCCCCCCATCTTCCCTAGCGTTACATAGACAAAGATCTCCTTAGTGTATGGGCTGTACTTAACAAGACAATTTTTTGTATATCTCTTAATCTGGGGTTTTCAGGGATTCTTTCAATGTGTTGTTTTGTTCCATTGTTTATCATTCCAAGTGCACCTACTATCACTGGCACAATTATTATTATTATTATTATTATTATTATTATTATTATTATTATTATTGCCTGATGATGGCGTATTAAGCACCGAAACTTTAAATCTATCAATTTGCAGTATAATAATAATAATAATAATAATAATAATAATAATAATAATAATAATAATATATGACCTACTTTGTATTGAGCACTTTCTAAAAGTAAATATCAATGCGTTTTTCACTTGCTTTATTTTGGCGATTCTATGGTAGGGACAGTTGAGCACCGTCTAGGAGATAAATAGTACCGTGGGAGAATTCATACGCTAGAACTTTGGAAATGGCATGATTTACCGATTGTCATTCGCGATGTAAGCTCCAATACAAGCCCTTCAGAGTGTCTGGGTGTCAATCTGAGAACAATGCAGAAGATTCAAAAGGAGTTGGATGAGTCTAATTGTAATTACGAAGATTTTTGGAGCAGTCACTGGTGATGGCGACGTTATTTCTCCATGCATCTCCTCACAGGGTCTCAAATAACACGGAGGTTTACAAGTGCTGTGAAGAGGTAGTGCTTCCCCGGAGTGGTTACTAGAAAACCCTTTATCTGCTAACAAGAGTCTGTACGATGTCACACAAACAGTCATAGCTCTCAGAAAATTTCTGCAACCACAACATCCCTTACATCTGGACGCCTAGTTACCCAGACTGCAACCCCACCCTGATTATTATATGTGGGGTGCAGTTGAACGAGAGACCAACAAAATTCTTTGTAACACCAAAGATGAACCAAGAGCAAGGATTATGGCAGCAATCAGCAACTTAAACAAGAATACCGTCTTGAAGAGATGCAAAAGATTTCGAAATTGTCTGGAGACCGTGGTTGAAGCTAATGGTGGTTTTATTAAATAAAGTTACTTTTTAGTATATCTAAACGCTTTTGTTTAATTCTGGCAATATATCTGTTAAAATGAGATGTCAGCGATATTTTCATTTCTGCATAATCGCACACACACACACACACACACACACACACATATATATATATATATATATATAATTTTCATCCCTCGCAAGCGAGGAAGACCAAGACTTCTAGGTAGAAATAAATGTCAGCGATATTTTCATTTCTGCATAATCGCACTCACACACACACACACACACACACACACACACACACACACATATATATATATAATTTTCATCCCTCGCAAACGATGAAGACCATGACTTCTAGGTAGAAGTACTGACTTACGCTTTAATTGGATTTAAGTGAGGAAGAGTTGCGCGTGGTCGTCAGCCTCACTCACTCTTTCTATTCCAGCTGTGTCCGTTGGCACGACATTCCGAGAAATCAACAAAGCACATCCATCAATTATATATATATATATATATATATATATATATATATATGCCCAAACTAAACAGGTTTTAATGAAAAGCACTTACAGGATCTGTTTATCTAAAAAAATTTAATATTTTTTCACGACTTCACACTGAGGTATTTTACATCATAATTACGATTATCAAAAATCATTTTTATAAATTCGCGTATATTCAACTGTTATAACAGTCGTTATCTGGAATTGCCATTGATTGCTATGATTAGTAAAAATGTGTTTAACAATATATTTATATCAGCGTCGTGACAGCTTTTTTCTTTTAGTCAAGCCTCAATCTAACGCTTATATGAGTTTTCTCAATTCATACCAATGGTTTCCGAACAGTACAACGTAATTATTAAATATTGAAGAATTTTCTTTATTTCTTTATTTCTTTATTTATTTATTTGTAATGTTTTTACAAAGCAAGTGAAAACCTTGTTGAAAAATCATGAAAATCAGAAAATATTCACGCCTCTGCATTTGTTTATGAGCGTTCCAAAGGCAAGGAGAAGCGAATGCCCACGAGTACCTGCTGGTCGAATTGCAAATGAGATCTCTGAAGAGAAAAAACACACACATCAGTGCACGGCGTGTATGTAGGCGGCCATGTGACTCCATGGCGCTTGGTTCTATGATTTGCGACGGATTCGTTGGTTACGTGTCTTTATTTAGTCATGATAATGACACACGTCATTGGATCACGCAAGTCATGACCATTTTTTGTTAATACATAGTGATGAATATATTACAAATTATTGTGCATTTCGCAATACTAAAATTAATCTGAATATAATCGTCATCATCTGTAAGTTTGGACAACTAAAACAATGCCGGTGGCAATTAATGTAGAAAGACTAACATTAAAATTAATTGTACAAAACATGCATTCAGCTATGAAATGTAAGCAATCATATTTTATTCAAATTTTTACCCAATACAAGTCTTGAGATAAACTGCATCCGGCAGCAAGGCCTCTGATTGGGAGGTTGTGAGGAGCATGAAACCATCTCTTAATTGCTGTTATTCACAGGTCCACCCTGACCCGGAGAGGTAGCACCTGTTAGGGTCTCAGCTATGAGCAAATAGTTAACCCCCAAACTGGGGTCAAAACACTATGAAACTATAAAAATAAACTTTTATAAAAAAATATATACATAAAAATAAACTTTTATAGAAAAATATACATTTTTGATGGAAAAAATTAACAACAATAACTTTATTTGAAAAATAAAATTATTATCATAACACATTTTTGTGAAAAAAAAATTATTACCAGCAATACGTTTTTGAATACAAAACTAAGAGACATTTTCAGTTTTCTAAAATAAAAAAAAATTCATCAAAATCTGACTAAATCAACCTTCTCACTGTAACCGAACATCCAAAAAATAACTTAAAACTCCACGTTTTTTGCATTAAATAAACCGTAGAGGTTCATATGTCGTTAGCAAAACACAAACATAATATAGTCGCAATTGAACGAGCGAGACAAGCTTGCTAACCATTACTCCACGTCAAAATAACGAGAGATTTTCTTCGCTTAGATGTGATACAATGCTGAAAGTATGGTACAGTCAGTAAGGATCGAACTCTCTATTTAGACGCAATAGTTTTAGCGAAATTAGCTTGCTAACCATTATACCACGTCGCGGTTCCCAAGCAGCATTTTATGAATAAAAAATAAGTGGTAAGAAGTGATGATTAGGAGTAAAACAATAACGACTGTCCCATGACTTGAAGAGGTTAAGACTGTAGAGTTCAGAGTGTCAGTTAAGTGCCATACGTGATACACGTTTGGGTGATCATGTCTCGAAAGAGACATGAGTGACTGGGCAGAATATTTTCTATCCTGCTATTTAAAGTATAGCTGAAGGGAGAAGAGACCGATTGTATTTATAACTCTTAATAAGCGGGGGATCAGTTTATTACTTCATAACAATAGAAAACCGATCCCCCACTTTATGTCCAGTGGAAGCCTTACTTATGTTTCCAACTATTATCTATATTCAGTCGGTTATGTGCCATACGTGATACACGCTTGGGCGATCATGTCTCGAAAGAGACATGACTGACTGGGCAGAAGATTTTCTATCCTGCTATTTAAAGTATAGCTGAAGGGAGAAGAGACCGATTGTATTAATAACTCTTAATAAGCGGGGGGTCAGTTTATTACTTCATAACAATAGAAAACCGATCCCCCACTTTATGTCCAGTAGAAGCCTTACTTATGTTTCCAACTATTATCTATATTCAGTCAGTTAAGTGCCATACGTGATACACGTTTTGGGCAATCATATCTCGAATGAGACATAACTGACTGGGCAGAAGATTATCTCGCAGTAAGTTGCCATTGCTTTCTGCAGTAGACTGGTTGCCAGCCAAGGCTATAGAACCCAATCTGTTTTATTATTTAACCCATAAATGGAGGGAAGTGACGAATTAATACCTTTCAAAGGAGTATTTGTGCGTAAGTGAATGTAACGAATTCAACTGGAATTCGAACACGGTTCCCTGATTTATCATTCCGAGTCGATATCAGCTGCACCTAAACGCACATCCTGCAGAATTCAGAGAAGTGCCCATTAAAACGTTTGTTTTAATTGGTTCTTGGAGAACAAAAGCTCTCTAAGTGGAACTTTCTCTTAACATTGTTAATATGTAGGAAATTGTGAGGGTCCGACTCCGTGAAAGTAACATGACATGTTGTGGTTTTAAAAGTAAAAACTAATGGGAGTAAAAGAACGAGACTCATGTGAACAATTCTTCTTCTTCTATGTGCCCTGTCCCTTCAGGACGTAGGCGATCATGGTTCTCCACGTCTCCCTATCCCTTGTGGCTCTTAGTATGTTTGCTTTTGTTACTCCTGGCAACCTCCGTTCCGTCATCCACCTGATCAGGCCCTGCAAATATGTTATCTGCTGCCTTCCTCTGTCGCTTTTTCCTTCTATCTGGCCATTCAGTATCAGGTTCTCCAAGCTCTCCTTCATCATTGCGTGTCCCAGGAACTTCAGTTGTGATAGTTTTTCAACGTTGAGTTTGGAATTAAGCCTTCACTTACAGAACCGCGAAAATGGTTTAGAAATTTGCCAAAGCTGAAAAGTGAAGAATGAGATGCTCCAGCCTAGACATGGCAGCAATGCTCTATTTTTAACCTAATCTGATTTTTGTAAGAAAAAAGGTAAATGTTCGTTTTAATTCACTCCGCTTTTCCCCTTCAAATTTATCCAAAATAGCATTATCTCTGTGCAAATGTATATGTTGAACTCAAATCAAGTGTTAGTTATTGAAGAAACCTACCTTTTTTTATCTAAATGTCCATAAAAAACGAACTATATCTTGCAATTTTCTCTCCCGTAACTCTCATGAAGTCATGTAATTAACTGCAGAATGACATACTGCGTAATGCAACGAATTTTCGCAGAATTTTTGGCGATTTTTCTTCATTTACTGAAACTTCCGGCGATGTACTTCCGGGAATGAAAGCAATGCGCTATTGCATTTCTACGCTTATTACTTTCATTAGCGGAAGAACATCGCCGGAAGTTTCAGTAAAGGAAGAAAATCGACCAAAATTCCAAACAAAATTTCTGCCTACGTAGAACGCCATTCTGCAATTAATTACTTAACTTCGTGAGAGTTACGGGAGAGAAAAAGTGCGAGATATAGTTAATTTTTTTATGGACTTTCAAAGCAAAAAAGGTAAATTAAATCAATAACTAATTGTTGATTTGAGTTCAGTATATACATTTGCACAGAAATAATACTATTTTGGATAAATTTAAAAGGGGGAAAGCGAAGGGAATTAAAACGAACATTTACCGAAAAACAACATGGTGGAAGTAACCAGAAGTATCCAGATTCTTATGTTTGCAATAAGGTTCACTTTTTACAAGGTCGCCAACCCACTTGAGATATGCTAGAGAGTAAGGGGAATAGTTTATTGAAATCCAGGGAAGATATACTATTCAAGGTGAAGACTGTAGTGATCCGGAATATATCCCTTGGGTATCGATTCCACGAAGTAAATGATCGTTGGGAACTTCTTCGAGTTGAATTTACATCACACTCATGAAATATGAAGGAAATGACGGTGATGCATTACAATGTGCCAGCCGTTAACCGTTACGCAACGCTCACATCCAAGCTTACAAAACCTGATTTTACTAAGCAGTTACCCATCTAGGTGCTGATTAGACTTGTCGTTGCTTATCTTCGACAGCAGTACTAAATTCTCCTCTTAACCTGAATAGAACAGAAAAATAAAAAACAGGTAACTTCTGCAGCTGCACATGAAACCGAGCATTCTACCGGCATTTTTAGCTACATAGATACGAGTTCCATCTGGGGTCTGCATTGAGCTTAAGTCTCCATCGGGTTCAAAGCAGGGGCAATAATTCTGGGTCCGCTCGTGAATCATGGCACGTCACTAGATTGTTTTTCATTTTTCCTAAAGAGATAGAATGTGCCGAGCATTTTCCCGGCATTTTTAGCTACATAGGTACGATTTCAACTTTGAGTTTAGATTGAACTTAAGTTTTCATAGGGCTCAAAGAAGAGGTAAAAATTCTGGGTCCGCTCGTTAATCATGGCGCTCTACCTGACTGGTTTTCATGTTTCCTATAGTGATAGAATGTTACAAGTAATTTCACGGCATCTTTAGCTACATAGGTACGAGTTCCACTTGGGGTCTGGATTGAGCTTAATCGACAATAGGGCTCAACGCAGGGGTAAAATTCTGGGTCAGCTCGTTAATCATGGTACGTCACGAGATTGGTTTTCATGATTCTTACAGCGACAGAATGTGCGGAGCATTTTACCGGCATCTTTAGCTACATAGGTACGATTTCCACTTGGGGTCTGGATTGAGCTTAATCGACAATAGGACTCAACGCAGGGGTAAAATTCTGGGTCAGCTCGTTAATCATGGTACGTCACGAGATTGGTTTTCATGATTCTTACAGCGACAGAATGTGCGGGGCATTTTACCGGCATCTTTAGCTACATAGGTACGATTTCCACTTGGGGTCTGGATTTAGCTTAAGTCTCCATAGTGCTCAAAGCAGGGGCAAAAATTCTTGGTCCACTCATTAATCATGACACTTCACTAGATTGGATTTCATGTTTCCTAGAGCGATAGAATGTGCAGAGCATTTTCCCGGCATCTTTAGCTACATAGGTATGAGTTCCACTTCGGGTCTGGATTGAGCTTAAGTCACGATAAGGCTCAAAGCAGGGGTAATAATTCTGGGTCCCCTCATTAATCATAGCACGTTACTAGATTGGTTTTCATGCTTCCTATAGAAATAGAATGTGCCGAGTAACTTTCCGGCAAATTTAGCTACATCAGTACGAGTTCTACTTGGGGTCTGGATTGAGCTTAAATCAAAGCACGTCAAAAATTCTTGGTCTTCTCGTTAATCATGGCACGTCACTAGATTGGTTTTCATGTTCCCTCGAGCGATAGAATATGCCGAGTAATATCCTGGCATCTTTAGCTACAGAGGTACGAGTTTCACTTGGGTTCTGGATTGGGCTTGAGTCTCCGTAGGACTCAAAACAGAGGTAAAAATGCTAGTTTCGCTCGATAAACGTGGCATATCAAGAGGTTGTTTTTTATGTTTTTTTTAGATCCCTTTCTTTTATACTCACTGGAGTGACAGGATGTAATCGATTTCTATTTTTATCAGATTAAGTTATTTTCAGTGGTATGCAGAAATATCAATCTATTTTTGGAGTGTATGATAAAATTTATTTGGCCTTAAAAATATTGCGTCATGCGTGATTGCATCAAATTTTTATCACACCCAGTTACTATTGTCGATTAGTTGTCCTACGACCAATGTCTGCGACTTACATTACTCCAAGGAAGCGTACGAAAATTGTAACGCTGCACGAGCACACTGGCAAGCCTTACAGATAGATCGCGGATATTGTTGGTGTCAGCCTTTCAACTCTCAGTCGTGTCATCAAGACGAAGAAACAAATTGAATCATTCAGTTCAAAACGTACAGCAAAATGCAGTCGGGAGAGAAAAACAATGCCAAGAGACGACGTATACGTGATCAAGAAAAGTGTGAAAGATCCTCGTTTTGTTTCAATTAATCTATACAAGGGTGTAGGTATTAAGTAAGTTCGATGTTGTTTGACTTTGGTGAGCGGACGAGAAGTTGTATTTCAGCTTATTGCAACCGTAAGCCGAAAACCTTTAATAAATTTAGAAAAAAAAATTGAAATGCTAAATCTACTAAATTAACTTGAACCCTAAAAAATTGTTATAGAGATAATGAATCTGATTTGTCTATTAAACTACGTTTTGTGTATTCTAAAGAGCACAATTAAGTTATGCCATATTTACTTGTATAAATGCTATTGCGTAAGAATTTTGCCAGCGTCTAATGTAAGACAAGTATTTCGACCCCTAACCCCTAACCATTTAGAAATCCATTCAACCAGTCTAATGCCAAACGCTCTTACGAACTACATGTATAGTCACATAACGTGTCTAGTAACACTTCTCTTCTTCTATATGTTGCCCCCTTTCATGACAGGCGATCTACACGGGGGTAGAGCTACAAGGGGTAGATGAAATCAAACATGTTAGCCCTTGTAGCTCTTCTTTTCTTTTTTTTTTTAATCATATCACCCCAAGCAAGGCGATAAAGCCACTGATGCGCAGGGGGCTACGTAAGAGTAAAAAGATTGGAAAAGAGAAAGCCGGAAACCGCATCCTAAGCAGGAAACAAGGGATGAGCCTCTTCACCTGTTCAATAGAGGTGGGTGGAGTGTGAACCGGGCGATAGGTTAGTCTATCTCCCGGTTCACACTTCACCCACCTCTATTGAACATCCCTTCTCTTATTAAACCCTGCTATGCCATTCATTCGCTCAAGTCTAGCAAGTATGTCACGCGTTGCTTCTCTCTGTCTCTCCTTCCCTCTATCCTCCCCGTGAGTATCAGATTCTCTGAAGCGTGGTTACGGGGTGAGATAAACAGCAAAAAGAAGTACAATATTTTTCTGGTTGTAAACTTGAAAAAAAGTAGGTTTCGTCCATAAACAATTATCGATTTGAGTTCAGCAGTTACATTTGCACTGGAAGAAGGATGTTTTGGAAAGATTTGAAGGGGTAAAGGCCTTCGGGGAACAAAACAAAAATTTACCAGGAATACTTTGTTTAAGTAGCATATTGATTCTCCTTAGGACGCTTCGACGTGGTTAGCATACTTGAATTACGACTGAGTAAGGAATTCGATCCTCAATAGGGGACCCATACTTTCGGCCTTCTGCCACATCTAGGGTACACTTAAAAATCCTTATAGTGACTCATAATAGTTCATTTAATGCCAAAATTCATTTTTCTCGGAAGCATTATTAATTTCATTTACTAACATGTATTGCTGGCAATATTTTATGTTACAAATGGATTACTGGTAATTTTTTTTTTACAAAAAAAATGTATTGCTGGGAAAATATTTTTATAATCACATAGTGTTTTGACCTCAATTTGAAGGTTAACTATTTACCCATAGCCGGCATCATAACAGGTACTACCACCCTGTGTCAGGGTGGATCTGGATGCAAAAGAAATTAAGAGGTGGTTCCACGCTCCTTGAAACTTCCCAGTCAGACGTCTTGCTGCCTAATGTAGTTCTTTGTCATGCCCAAGACGGTCAAAAGAAATAAGTGCAAAGTGAACGAAACATGAATTGAACTTGGCTCACTGAATTCACTTTCTGAAAACCGTCACATTATCCACGCCTTTAATATGCATTAAAAAAGACGGATGTAATTTTTTTAAAAAATGCTGTTAATGTCAATATATTCAGATTTATTTTAAATCGGTTGGTTTTAATATATATATTTTTTTTTTCAATAATCCTATTTAAATGGCTTTGTTGACACTATTCCTACATTATTCAGTCTTTCTTGGTTCATTGTAAAACTTTCATGCGTTTTTATTCAATCTATTTTATACTTACTGAAGTACTGTGTAAAAGGGAGGGAACTATTTGTTTATTTATTAGTATTATTATTTCTTTTCTTTTATAAATTTTTGCCTGCAGTTACCGCCCAGGTGACCCCAGCCTACGCTACACCACTACATAAACTGTTTCTAATGGTCTTTCGCTGTTAAAAATAATATTGGCTAGCTTCAGGTAGAAATCGTGAAATTTCTGCTGAAATTAAATACCAGCCAAAGAAAGTGAAAATTGAATATAATTGTTCTTTTTTTTCTTTTTTCTTTTTTCTTTTTTTTTTTTTTTTTGTTTCAGCATCTTTTGAACATGATTTTGGTAATTGAATAAATCTAAACTTACTAAAAAAAAAGACTGATGGCAAATATATAAAAAAAATCTTAACGAACGCATAAAAGCAAAGAATATAAGCGACTAGCAGTATAGCCCTGCGTTGCTCGGATGTAATGAAAGCTTTAAAACTAATCTATGGTCCTGGAGCTCAGACTCTTTAGACGTTGGCACGAAAAACTAAAAATCAATAGTTGTTTCCAGTTAAAGCGAAACCGTAGACTGAAAGAAAAATGAATGGATGTAAGTCAAATTTTGATTTCCTGGAATCGATATCAAATAAGTTTTTTCGTCGTAAACTGAATTTTGAAGGCTGAATAAGTCCTCTGAGTAAATGGTATCATGGCTGAGACTAAGAACTACAATTATACCTACTTAGAGCCAAACCCGAAAAAAAAACTAAAATAAAAGGGCTGAAAAAAATACAGACATACAGGCAGATAAACAGACACACACACAAGCATCTTGCCTTTTTTATATATATATATTATCGATTTTCTGCAATATTGTAAGAAAAGCAACCTTGAAACTTCTGAATATCGTTTCTCATGACATTGTCTATGAGTATATCAAATTTGATTAAAATCGGACCACTCCTTCTATAACCCGATTTTTTCCATTATCCATTTTCGATATTTATAGGGGGTACCTCGACACAAAACCTAGCTAAGAACACTCGCAGACGCTTATAGTACAACTGTGGAAATTTTCAAGAAAATCGGTTCAGCCGTTTCGGAGTCTATAGGTAACGGATACACACACACAGACACACACACACACACACACACACACACACACAAAGTTCCATTTATAAATAAGTTTAGATTATATCATTTCAGTAACTTTAAAAGCAGCTTCATATTTTCCAATATATATTTGATAAGATAAAGAACAAATAAGAAACGTTTATCCGTGTAACATGTTTGATTTCATCTAAACTTTGAATAGAATATATTTTCAATGTATTCTCCAATATATATTTGATAACATAAAGCACAAATACGAAACGGTTTATCAATCTAATATGTTTTACTTTTATTAAATCTTCATCAGATGAACCGTCAATAACTGTGATAAACAAATCCATATTTGACCCCAATGCAATGTATAATTATATATCCAAACCTATGGGTATTTTCGTATAGAAACAAATGTAAACAGATAATGTTATAGAAAATCTCGAAAACAAAATAAAAATAATGTTCAAACAAATAATTTCAATATGTCGGTTGTTAAACCATTTCTTTAATCTTCGGGATTTTCCGTAACATTGTCTGTTTACATTTGTTGACATTACGATACATTTCAGAGCAGAGATAGTTATTTGCGTAGAACCGAAAATTGTGTTAGTTATATAGGCTCGATTTGAAGTTATTTAGACTCTGGTATCATTCGTGGTCGAGAGGTCTAAGACGCGCCAGATCAATTGGTGGCTTTCCCTATGTTGATAGGGGTTGCAGGTTCGAAGCCTGCCGAATAACACACATTTTCGTAACAAACATTTATCGTAAATAATCGGGCCGCTTGAAAAAAATATACTGTTTGATTAAAAACATAATGGTTTACGTTTTGTGGTTACGGCTCCTTTCTAAATTCATAGCTTCGCGCATTCTCACATTTAACTAAAAAGTAATAAAAACGATCCCAAACCAACGGTACGTTTCTGTTTGGATTTCTATCACGATGAGTTATCACTGTCAGAATTATTTTTGCAGAATTAAAGTCCTCATCTTTGTTGTTACTATCATAAACTTTCGGTTGTTTCACACTTCGGCCTTTCTCAGCTATCTTTAAATTTGCTGGCAGTTTTTATTTTTGCTGTATGCGCGTTGTGGTGTAGTGGGATATTCGTTCTGGTGCGGTGGATATCGGCTCGGAACGAGAAATCGGAAAGCCAATTTCGAATTCCAATCGAATTCTTTGCATACACTGAGGCGCAAATACCGTTGGGAAAGGTATTAATCCGTCTCTTCCTTCTAGTTATGGGTTAAACAATATGCACAATAAACAAATTTTAAAAGAATTTAAACAGGGCTAATTCTAAAACTGGTATTTTACCATGTTGCAGTTGTAAGTTGGTTGGTTTTGTTTTATAGCATATCAACATCGGCGGGTTATTTATTGCCAACTACATTTTTTTATTTATTTATTGCTGGTAATTCCTTTTTCTTTCAACAATTTATTGTTGTTTGTATATACGTTTTTGTGTCTAGTAATACTTTTTTCTTTTCGAGTATCAAGATTCATTGGGATTTGTTTTTAAGGGCAGGGTCCCCAAGTCCTACCCTTGTTATTTAACCCATAACTGGAGGGAAAGGATGGATTAATACCTTTTCCAAGGGTACCAGTGCTTAAGTGAATGCAGGGTATTTAACTGGAATTCGAACCGATTTCTCTTTCCAAGCCGATACCCACTGCACCACAACGCACATCCGTCACTGTACGCTTACAGCACCTGGTATTCCCAAGCGGTCACCCATCTAAGTACTGACGAGGCTCAACGTTACTTAACTTCAGTGATTGAGCGAGAACCGGTGTATTCAGCGTGATATGGCCGTAAGACGCAATTGTAAGTCCATCAGCAGCTTTCCAGTGGAAGGCAAATGTAGGTCTATCCAAGTAATCTATCACGCCATATCTTTCCCATAAACAACAAAAAAACTTTTCAAGTTTACATTAGAATTTAGGCTAGAGAATTTAAACAAGGTTACTACTCTCTTAAACACTCTTTTCCAACCCTAATATAAAATCCCAGACTTTCCTTTGTCGAAGGTTTTGGGAAATGAAAGACGAGGGACTCAGTGCAATAGTGAGATGGAGACTATTAGGTTCGGTTCACACCCCAAATAACCTTTACGATAGATACAATCTATGTTTAGTCGAAAAATTAAAATAATAAAATATCCTAAGCAAAATTTCCCTTTAAACTTAATAAAAGAATTCATAAGCAAATGTCATGAATTCAAATTTTCATATTTTAAATTTTACATTTAGATATAAACCCCCTAAACATAATCCAAATTTAAATTTCCGTTAGATAGTTGTTTCCTTTTTTTTTATTTATAGTATAATAATATCGCCCGGTTCACACTCCACCCACGTCTATTGAACGGGTGAAAAGGCTCATCCCTTGTTTTCTGTTTAGGATGTGGTTTTCGGCTTTCTTTCTCTTTTCCAATCTTTTCACTCTTACGTAGCCCCTTGCACATTAGTGGCTTTACCGCCTTGCTCGGGGTGATATGATTTTAAAAAAATAAAATAAAATAATTACAGTGATAATAAATGTTAACCACTTTTATCCCTTACTTTTTCTAGTCGAATCTTTTGATATTAATCGGCGCCTTAAATTTCAAATTAAATTTTATTAATCTGTAATTAACTTCCTCTAATATAATTGGTTTGTATTTTCTTATGAGCCCTTCACTACTGAATATTTAAAAGAGTACCTCTCGCTCCTTATAGTCCCTTTTCACTCTAGTTCTAGAACTTTTCCATTCTGGTTTGGTATTTTATTTTATTGTTTTTTTTTCTATTTTGACTATTTGGTTTAGTATAATGTTGTCATAATAATAATTTAATTAATTTGAATTTATTTCTTGTTAATTTTAACTATTCTAAATTACTTTAGTTAGTAGTTTTCCGCTTCTATAATGAAAATAACTTGGGATTGTATATATATATATATATATATATATATATATATATATATGTTATAAAATATTTTTTTTATTTATTCAATTAGAAATTTATTTTTTCAGATCAGAAGTATAACTCATTTTCAGATTCTATAACTCATACTTGCATACTTCTGGGAATATATATATATATATATATATATATATATATATATATATATATATATATATATATATGAAGATGATATATTGTCTTCACGTACACCGAATCGATTTTATTATTTTTCTTTTAACCTTCAATTCCGTTTGCTTTATTTATTCTGAATGAAAGAAACGAATTTTTGTTTTTTATTTATTCAATTAGAAATTTATTTTTTTAGAAGTATTACTTACGCCGTCTTGAATTTTTTCTAATTTATTTCACATTTATTTAAATTCTAATTTTACTTATAAATATATTTGTTCTTTGTTTAATTATTTACATATATTATAGTTTAGATTAGGTTTCTGCTTTTTTCCTTTTTCTTCTTGAGGTAAATTTTGGTGTAAATTATTTTGATCTTAACAATTTTCAAGCCTTGTTTTATTTTAAAGCGGAGAAAAAGAAATTTGGAAATAAATATATATTTTTTTCTTTTTTATGTATCTATCTCAGCTCTTCCTCCGCCATTTTTTAGTGTTCCCTTCTGTCTGCCAATCTGACAAACTTTTCCTTTCCCTATCTTCCTTCTCCTTCCCTTTTTCTTTCTGCATCTTCTTTCTTTCCTTCTTCATTTTCCTTTTCTTTTCGATACGCCTACTCCCGTTTTCTTTTTTCACACACACACACACACACACGCACACACACTTAAAGGAATAATTGTATTTTCCATAATGTTTAAGATCAGCGATGAAGCAAATTTCACTGAAATAGCTATACCATATTGTAAAATTTGACTTTATATGTATATATATATAAACCTTTATATATATATATATATATATATATATATATATATATATATATATATATACAGAAAATCTAAGCAAGAGCCAACAAACCTACCACGGTTTCACCCTACGGATCGTCAGGGTAAATTGGCTCTAATTATTCTAAATTACATTACTTAGTAATTTTCCGCTTCTATAATCAATATAACTTGAGACTTTCAGTCGGGTTTCAATCCTGGGTTAAAAGCAATCGGAGTCTAATTTACCCTGACAAGCCGTAGGGTGAAACCGTGGTAGGTTTGTTGGCTCTTGCTTAGATTTTCTATCTTTGTTGCTCTACCTTCGTACTGAGCGCTTTAGTGTTAGGGCTTTCGTCTTGGGTTTTTTTTTTCTTTCTTACTTCCCCTTCTTTTCCCTTCGAGTTCGTCCTCGGTGGGTTGTACAAGACGATTTAAATTATAGCTTAATTAATACTAGTTTAGGCAGAGTTAGTTCTGTTACTATTGGTATTGTAATTACTATAGTTAATATATATATATATATATAATATTAACTATAGTAATTACAATACCAAGTTACCAAAGTTCAATGAAGGTTTTTATTCATATATATATATATATATATATATATATATATATATGAATAAAAACCTTCATTGAACTTTGGTAATTGATTCTATAACTCATACTTGCATACTACTGGGAATATATATATATATATATATATATATATATATATATATATATATATATATGAAGATGATATATTGTCTTCACGTACACCGAATGGATTTTATTATTTTTCTTTTAACCTTCAATTCCCATTGCTTTATTTATTCTGAATGAAAGAAACGAATTTTTGTTTTCGCTTTTTTCCCTTCACAGAATCCAATTTCACTAAGAATATCGACATTACAACTCTATCTAACCTGGCCACCGAAGAAGGTTTTGCCTTTAAAAGAAAAAGGGAGATGGTAAGGCGATTGTTTGTTAAATTTACCCGAGGGGAAAATAGAAAAATTGAAGATGATTATATCTCGACGCTACCGTGAACTCTAAGCTGAAAACAAAAGTTTCTATTTTTATACTTCTTAATTTCGTTATATTATTTATGCTCATGGTGTTGTTTATTACTTTTTCATAATGCATTTTCTATTATTTAGAACTTGGGTGATGCTTAAACGGTATGTCTTGAAAGATTTACTACATAGTTTTAATTGAACGAAAGCACGTCGAATATCAGATTAAAGCAGATTGATTATATGCACAGGTTCATAAACTGGTTTTGCTTGACTATTTTACCCATAATTGGTGGAGAAAATATGTTTATAGCTTTCCAAAAGCAATTAAAGCGAAATAAACGCATTCTTTCTCCACCGGAATTTGACATTAAAGCAGATTCATTTTATATACTGAATCATAAAATATACGCGTTATTTTTATTAATGGTTTTGCTTGACTATTTTACCCATATAAATATTTTTTTTATTTTTTATATTTTACTATATTTTTTGTTATTTCAAAATAAAATTCATTTTGATCCTGAGCAAAAATAGCATAGAACAGGTGGCGATCGAATCGAACCAACTTATAATGCCCGCGAGATTAACTTCCTATCGACTAATTTACTCAAATTTGTTGTCGATGGTACAAGCTAGCAAAATATAGCACAAGGCAAAACGTTAGTGCCATCGTAATCATTACGGTTAGAAGACATTACAGTTAGTCATAGATTTTGGCGCTACAAAATCACAAAGAGAAAATAAATAACATGTATCCTTTATTGGAACTATTCAAACAGTAAAAATAAATATTGCCAGCAGGTTCACCGACATCTGATGATGGCCAAAGCATGCAACAACCGAAACTTTAAGATAGTAACAAAACTTGATGAGGACATTAACCTTGTTATAAATAATTCGAATAATGTTAACTCATTGTGATAAAATTTAAACAGAAACGGACAGTTGCTTTAGGATCATTTTTTATTACTTTTATACACACACTCCAACATACTATACACCTGAACACACACACACATATCTATATAGACACACACACGCACAATTGATACAAGGAAAAGGTATGTAAGTATATATATATATATACTATGGTCATCCGCTGTATTACAGCTCATCAGTACGGCTTATACTCCGTTCGCTTCCTAAGCCAGGATTGAAACCCGACCGAGTCGGCGTCAGTCGGCAATTCTACCCCTAGGCCACGAGCGTCCGGCAGAAGAAGGCAGGCTTCTTAGCGCGTATAAACAGGCCCAATAGCTAGAGTGCTCCAATTCATTATCGAACATATAATGAACACAGAAGGGAATAAATACAAGAAATATATGCACATAAACACATACACATGACACACTCACGCGCACGCGCGCACACACACACACACACACACACACACGAAAACACACGAGAACGAATATCTGAGAGAAAAAAATGTAGCAATAAACACGCCTCTAATTAAAGCAGATAGACATATTATCAGGTCGTAAAACTGCGTCTACCACCATTCTAACAGAGATGCGAAAATGCCAAATCCAGCCACCGACCAACGTGCACATATTAAACCATAAATTAAAGCAGACAGATATAATATCAAATCGTAAAACGGCGCCCACTATCACTCTAAGATGCGAAAAAGTCAAATCATACTATCGCGCACACTTATACAAAACAATCAACACACACACACACATGCATGCACTAACATACTTACAGATACACACACACACATACTCATTACAATTAACGACAGCAGCAGCAGCGAAAGAGGACCATTCATTTAAAGGCACGGTCTACCAGGCGGGCATGAAATCAAGCTCTCCTATCATTTAAAGATGAGATTCTGATCTCGAAATATTAATGAATAATGAATAGGAAATAACCAACAGTTTCCTTGCCTTCCTTTATTTTACTAAACGCATTGCGATAGCTTTCAAATACCTACCCATACACTTTATTACTTTTTATTTAAATTTAAGAATATCTGACGCTATGAATTTAAAAAGAAACTTTAACCATAAATATAAACAGTTATTTTATTGTAAATTTATTTATTTGAACATTATTTCTAATAGATACTCGCATTTGAGGGATACTCTGTTTTTCTATAAATAAACAGTAACTTTATATATACAAGGTTAGAGGTATATATATATATATATATATATATATATATATATATATATATATATATACCTCTAACCTTGTAAGTTACTTCTTTACCACTGCTGTAACCTGGTATCAAACTCACAATTCTTTGGGCAAGATACAGGAACTAATCAACGTCTAGGACATAAGCAACTTAAATTTTGGAACTTATGAACCAAATGTTCAGTTACTCTATTCTACCAAATAGTTCTCTTTAGTATTTGCGATGATAATGGTTTTCTTTAGTATTTTTTACACAAAAGGAATGGAGATGACATGCCCCAGTAATTGTAATAAAGGGTTCTTTTCGAAATTCCTAGCCCCTGAAGAAGACCGCTACTTACAACGGCCGAAACGTCGGACAAACGGCAACATAGATGAGGACAATAGTCCGAATAATGTAAATACTACCTCATATCAGAAATATAGACAAATATATATATTTCCAATCTTTTCACTCTTTTCTCTATTTTTTTTTCAATTGGAGTAGATAGACTAAACTATCGCCCGGTTCACACTCCACCCACGTCTATTGAACAGGTGAAGAGGCTCATCCCTTGTTCCCTGTTTAGGATGTGGTTTCCGGCTTTCTCTTTTCCATTCTTTTTACTCTTACGTAGCCCCCTGCACATCAGTGGCGTTATCGCCTTGCTTGGGGTGATATGATTAATATATATATATATATATATATATATATATATATATATATATATATATACAGAGTACTCACCCAAATACGAGTATTCATTAAAAATAATGTTCAAATTAATAAATTTTAAATAAATATTTTGGTTAATACTATTTTGTAACTTTCCGTAACATTTTGTAATAAACCATTATCACAACTCTGTAGTGATTACTGATATTGAAAAAGTGATTTTCTAAAAGCGGCTTATATGTGGCACAAGGTCAAAGGTATGGAGTACCAAGTGAAGATCGAACTCACTAGTCAATTGTAATAGGTTCTAGCGAGACAAGCTTGGTAATTATTACACTGTGCCGAGGTGACCAACTAATATCGATAAGTACAAGTAATAGGCTCAGGTTGCGAACCAATAGCGGTGAGTACGAAAGAGCTTTTAAAAGCAACGAAGCCAGGCACTTAGATTTAGGTAGAAAGGTTTGCATAACGTGCAAGAATTTTAAAAAAATGGATGTTTCAAGCAGAGATCGAAAAATTCTTTTGCCATTTTTTAGTTATTTAGCTTGCGTGAACAGAATGCGAAATTCTGCGATTCACACGCAACACGTGATCGTTCATTGTTGCGCAAGTAATGCAAAATTCGTCGGGAATGGTTGCTTTTCGAGAAAAAAAAACTGCCTACGCCATTTTACAGCCTGATATGAATGAATTTGACGTAAAGAGATAAAAAAAAGAAAATAATTAAAGAAAATGCAAAAATCGTTTGTAATGCGGCATTGTCAAGGGAAGAAACTATTTCAGGTTCCCACGAAGGCAGCACAGAAGAAATCAGCGTTCAAATCACAGTGCAAGTAGAAGGCATGAAAACACGGATATAGTATCTTTAATTACAGTGCAGCATCTTTGTTCTAGAAAAAAAAGATTACATGAAAAGAACATAATCTGAATTCACCACCCAAACGCTTCAATTCAACTCGCTATCTGAGGATAAAGCTGTTTACTTGCGTCCTAGTATTAACTTCAATCAGATACGGTCAAATAGGAATAGTTGGTTTATTCTAACGCCTCCAAAACAAGCTTTCTTCTGCTTCTATGTTCGTAGGCGATCATGGCCTTCCACGTCTCCTTATTGCTGGTGACTATTAGCAGGCTTTCATTTTTTTTTAATCATTTCACCTCAAGCAAGGCATTCCACTGCCACTATTGTGCATGGGGCTACATAGGGGAAGGTAAAGAGAAAGAGACTCTCTCGCACTTCCCGCCTGTGGAACTCGCTCCCGTATTCTTGCTTTCCCGACGGCTACAACCTCCAGAAATTTAAATGCAAAGTCAATACACATCTACTAACCACTGGACTCTAGCTCTCTCCCCTCCCCTGTATAACCTTCCCTTTCTCTCCACCTATGTATCTGTCATCGCACCTGCTTTCTCAGCTTTCTATTGTTCCTTTCTAACTAGTTTGTACTCCTCACTCTTTTCTAATTAATATTTTTACATTTATGTAACCCCCTGCACATCAGTGGCGTTTCCGCCTTGCTCGAGGTGAAATGATTAAAAAAAATATAGGAAATGTCAAAAGGAGGGTGATAGATGGGTAAGGATAGGGAGGCTTGGTGTTGGGTAGATGGGAAGTGTGTTTGAAAGAATGGATGCGAGTTAGTGTGTTAGGAGGTGTCTATTGACCTTACATTTAAACTCCTGGAGATTGTAGCCGTTGGGGAAGCAATCATGTGGAAGGGAATTCCACAGTCGAAAAGCGCGAGAAAAGCAACTGTTGGAGTAGAAATTGCGGTTGCATATTATCGGTTTCACTGTAAAAGGGTGGGATCTAGTTGCTAATCTAGTATCTCGTGCAAATTCGTATCTAGGAGCCACCAGTGATCTAAGTTCATCGGAGCAGAAGCTGTGAAAGTATTTATAGAAGAGACACAGGGAAGCCACGTCGCGCCGGTGAAAGAGAGGCTGCAGGCGGTCTGTTAATTCCCGTTACACCAAGCAACTCCCCGCTATCCCATCCACCAGCCCAAGCCCATCAAATACGTTACACGCTGCTTTCCCCTGTTTCTCTTTCCCTTTATCTGGCCTGTTAGTATCAGATTCTCCAAGCCCTTCTTCCTCAGTGCATTTTCCAGGAACATTAGCTGTCTCTACCTGATGCTCAGTATTAATTTCCTTCTCGTTTCAATTTTTTCTAAAACCTCATCATTGCTCACGTGGTCGATCCATGATATTGGTAGCATCCTTCTAAGGAACCACATTTCAGTTGCTTCAAGTTTTTTCCTTCATCTTCGATGAGATTGTCCAGCATTCATTGCCATATTGAAGAACTAAAATCCATCACAGAGAAATTCTACTACTAATCATCTGAGAGAAACTTCTACCTTCCATTAACCAGGCTGAAGCTAGCATCCAGAAGAGTGCTTCGTTGTGCCTTCTCGGGCTAATGTTCTACTGACATGAAATGGAAAGATTATATTGAATCAGTTTGTTCACTGTGTCATGCTAGAATGTTTTCTCCCTAGAATCTTATATATTTATCAGTCAACCCTTCGTCCGTGCCTCGAATATTCCTGCCAACCAGGATTTGGTATTAGTGAACACAACATTAACAACATAAGCTACGCATTTGCCACCGTACAATAAAAATATGGAAAAAAAACTATAAGACAATGAAGTAGAGAAATCCAGAAAGAAAACACTTTTGCTAACTGTAAGCGGACAGAATAAATCCTTAAAAAGAGAGACTGTGCAAAGTGTTAGCAGCAAATCAGAGACGAAAGAATTCATAACTTACAGAAATTTAACTGTAAAGGAAATGTTTTAGCAGATGTGAATATGTGTGCAATGGATATCGGCTCGGAACGTGAAATCAGGGAGCCAAGTTCGAATTCCAGTTAAATTCCTTACATTCACTTACGTGCAAATCCCCTTTGGAAAGATATTAATCCGTCTCTTCTCTTCAGTTATGAATTAAATAACAAGACAGATTGGGTTCTATAGCCTTGGTCGGCAACCAGTCTACCGCAGAAAGCAATGGCAACCTACTGCGGGATAATCTTCTGCCCAGTCAGTCATGTCTCTTTCGCGACATGATCGCCCAAGTGTGTATCACGTATGGCACTTAACTGACTGACTGAATATAATAATTGAACATATGATTAAGGCCACTACTGGGCATAAAGTGGGGGATCAGTTTCATATCGTTATGAAGTAATAAACTGATTCCCCATTTATTAATATATAATAACATAATACATATCTTCCCCTTCCAGCTATGAGTCAAATAGCAGGACAGATTGGGTTCTATAGCCTTGGTCGGCAACCAGTCTACCGCAGAA